>PVKP010038384.1:0-20929 GCA_004027715.1 Plecturocebus donacophilus
GCCTCCCATTCTACTCAAAGTCATCCTTCTCAGGCTCACCTGAGACAAATGCATATCTGAATGCTTCCTCTGCCCTATTGTCTATGTGAAAATGCACAGTCACTGAGCCATTCTAAATTGTGTATTCATTGGAAGGCTGATCAAGGACTCAAAAGACTGCAATCTTTTGTCCATATCTACTTCTATCCTGGAAGCCCACACTTCTAGTTGTCCTGCCCTATTGGATGGAACTGATGTACATCTTACACGTTATTGATGTCTCATGTCTCCCTATAATGTATAAAAGCAAATTATACCCCTGACCACCTTGGGCACATGTCTCAGGGCTTCCTGAGGCTGTGTCACAGGTACATCTTTAACCTTGGCAAAACAAACTTTCTAAATTGACTGAGAACTGTCTCAGATATTTTGCATTCACAAATAACACAGGGTATTTCCTCAGTCACTTGGCCAACTGGGGACCTTCAAGGCCAGCGATGTCCCCCTGCCTGGGCCTTGCTTGGCCCTGGGCCTGCCACTGAAGATGCCCCACCCACTTGGCCTGCCTGTGCTATAGCTTATACCAATGTTTGGCAGTTCCTGAGCTCTTGTCCTGTGTCCAAGAAGAATGAGGATATGCTGACAATTGAAGGATGAGGATGGGTGGAGAAGAATTTTATTGAGTGACAGAACAGCCCTCCGCAGAGAGGAGAGGTTCCCCATCCCCACAGTCAGGTGGTTTCTCTCCCAGAGTGGCTGAGTCCAGGGCTTTTATGGGCTCAGAATAGGGTAGTGGATGCTGATGGGTTTGTGAGTATGCAAAGGAAGGCTAAAGCAAAGGCACCACTAAAGGATGAGCATGGCGGTATAAAAAACAATTAGGAAAGTGTAGGTATATGTAAAATAGGTGAAGAGTGGGGATCAATCAGAGGAAAGCACACCAAATGGGAAGACAGGTTCTCAACCCCATCTGAGGATTTACCTGGCACTGTCTTCAGTTTGAAGGTGGGGTTTCACCAGGGACCCACCCCTATCTGCCTAAGTATTTGACTGCCTCCTCTCACTATCACAAAGGGTTACTAAGGAGTACCTGATAAGGTCCATACCATTTTGATTGAAGAGAGTTTTCTTGTTTTTAATTTAATTGTATTCATTTATTTATTTTTGAGATGGAGTCCCACTCTGTTACCCAGGCTGGAGTGCAGTGGTATGATCTTAGCACACTGCAACCTCCGCCTCCCAGGTTCAAGCAATTCTCTTGCCTCAGCCTCTCAAGTAGCTGGGATTACAGGCACATACCACCATGCCTGGCTAATTTTTTTGTATTTTTAGTAGAGACGGGGTTTTGCCATGTTGGCCAGGCTGGTCTCAAACTCTTGACCTCAGGTGATCTGTCCGCCTTGGCCTCCCACTGTAATCCCAGTGCAGGGATTACAGGTGTGAGCTGCCGTGCCTAGCCTGTGTGTGTGTGTGTTGTTGTTGTTTTTTAAATAGAGTTGGGCTCTCTATATGTTGCCCAGGCTGGTCTTGGAACCCCTAGCCTCAAGTGATCCTCTCACCTTGGACTCCCAAAGTGCTGGGATTAAGTCACCGTGCCCAGCCAAGTTTTGTTTTTATGTTATTTCAAATAGACGAAACCTGATGGTTGAAATCTGTGTTCCTTGCAGTTTTAGTTTCCCAGGAACTCACTGTTAAAAGATTCTTTCACTAACGTGTAAGGGATAGTTAATTGTTTCATAAGACCATTGTAATCTGAATCTGTCTCCCTTTATCATTACTGATGTACAGTTTTTTGGAGATAATTTCATAGGCCTGCCATTATGATTTTGAATGGATATTCAAAATCCCCAGTTGGTGCTCACCAAAAGGAGTCAACCCCAGATGAAGCAGAACCATGAAAGGAAGAGCTTTTGGCTAAGGAATTTAAAAAGCCTTAGTTAATTTTCCCAGTTGAGTTTGTGTGTGTGCATTTGTTTTAAGACACAGGGTCTTACTTTCTTGCTTAGGCTGGAGCGGAGTGGCGTGATTGTGGCTCACTACCGTGTTGACCTCTTGGGCTCACGCAATCCTCCCACCTCAGCCTTCTGAGTAGCTGCGACCACAGGTGTGTGCCACCAGGCCCGGCTAATTTTTTGTACTATTTGTAGAGATGGGGTCTCACTACATTGTCTGGTCTGGTCTCAAACTCCTGGGCTCAAGTAATCTGCTGCCTTGGCCTCCCAAAGTGCCATGATTATAGGCATGTGCCAACTTGCCCAGCCTCCAGTTGAGTTTTGATTATTCCATGTAAGCAGTTTGTGGTTCTTTTTCTTTTTTTCTGAGACAGAGTCTTGCTCTGTTGCCCAGGTTGGAGTGCAGGGGTGTGATCTCAGTTCTCTGCAACCTCCACTTCCCAGGATCAAGCTATCTTCTCACCTCAGGCTACCGAGTAGCTGGGACTACAGGCAGGCACCATCACTCCTGGCTCATTTTTGTATTTTTAGTAGAGATGGGGTTTCACCATGTTGGCCAGGCTGGTCTCAAACTCCTGACCTCAAGTGATCTGCCTGCCTTGGCCTCCCAAAGTGCTGGGATTACAGGCGTGAGCCACCACACCTGGCTGCGTTTATGTGTTTTATTAATCCAGGTAACTACAGATGATAAACACATTGTAAATGTTGGAGAATGGGCCACATTTTACATACTGATTGGTTAAGGGAATTTTACTTAATCCTAAGGCTGCTGCTTTTCTGCACAGAAATGCCTTTACCCTGTGAGAAAACATGCAAATCATTACCAGAAGATACTTGTATATTTGCAAGTGTTAAATCAAGTTTAGCCTAAAGCTGCCGCCTTACTGTTTTAAGTTTGGCCTAAAGGTTCTTCTGTACATTGTGAACTACAACCTGAATGAAGTTGTAAGCAGACTGTAGCCTACTCTTGTGTCAGTCACCGTGTTTTGGTCAATGCAAAGATGGCCTACTGTTCAAACCCTGTTCAAATAAGGTAAATGCTGAGCTGTAACCAATCTGCTGTTTCTGTACCTCAATTCCATTTTCTGTACCTCACTTTCATTTTTCTGTCTGTAAATCTTCTACCACATGGCTGTACTGGAGTCTCTGAGCCTATGCTGGCTGAGGAGAATACCTGATTTGCCAACCATTCTTGCTCAATTAAACTCTGCTAAATTTAATTCAGCTGAGTTTTTCTCTTTTAATTAATTAATTATTTATTTTTTAAATTGAGACAATCTCACTCAGTCACCCAGGCTGGAGTGCAGTGGCGCGATCTCAGCTCACTGCAACCTCTGCCTCCCTGGCTCAAGCCATTCTCCTGCCTCAGACCTCCCAAGTAGCTGCGATTACAGGTGTACGCCATCACACCCAGCTAATTTTTGCATTTTTAGTAGAGACAGAGTTTGACCATGTTGGCCAGGCTGGTCTTGAACTCCTGACCTCAGGTGGTCCACCCGCCTCAGCCTCCCAAAGTGCTGGGATTACAGGGGTGAGCCATCATGCCTGGTGGAGTTTTTCTTTTAACAAAAGGGTGGCAACTG
This sequence comes from Plecturocebus donacophilus, assembly GCA_004027715.1. NCBI lineage: Eukaryota > Metazoa > Chordata > Mammalia > Primates > Pitheciidae > Plecturocebus > Plecturocebus donacophilus. The sequence continues at coordinate 3,515 of PVKP010038384.1, forward strand.
GAGTAATCTAATTGCCATACCTCGAGAGGGGCTTCAGGTAAACGAAAATGTCTTTATGACAATTTCCCTGGATTATGTTCTGGACAAATGTGACAATTTTAGACCTCTGAGTTATAGTTGAAATTTTCCAAAAATAGCTTTCCCCAAGCAACCATTTTGTCAGGACTCCAATGTGTGAGGTCATATACACAGGTTAAAAATGATAACTGTAGGCCAGGCGCGGTGGCTCACACCTGTAATCCCAGCACTTTGGAAGGCTGAGGTCGAGGGATCACAAGGTCAGGAGTTCAAGACCAGCCTGGCCAACATGGTGAAACCCCATCTCTACCAAAAGTACAAAAATTAGGTGTGGTGGCGAGTGGTTGTAATCCCAGCTACTCAGGAGGCTGAGGCAGAAGAATCGCTTAAACCCAGGAGGTGGAGGTTGCAGTGAGGTGAGACAGTGCCATTGCACTCCAGCCTGGGTGACACAGCAAGACTCGGTCTCAAAAAAAAAAAAATAACTGTAATTCAGCAGGAAGTACAGGCACATTGTTTGGCCCACACCATACCTCATCTTTAGGGGAGCATGTTTCCCCTTTTTCTAAAGGGCAAGAGCTCTAACTAGTTTGTTGCTACGGTGCCGTGTGCTTTTCATATAGGCATTTATTGAATGCAATATAGAAATGCTGAGGATGTGATGACGTCATGCCACCTCCTGCATGAAGCCCTTCCTAACCCTGCCCTCTTTTTCAGACAAAGTAATTTCCACATTCTTAGAATGTGGAGTATTCTTACAGCTCCAAACACATGGAACCTTGAGGAACAATTACTCCTATACTCGTCTTAATTATCCAGACCACTCTGAATCTTGCTACAAAGAACAGAAATTCTATGTATATTCAATGTGAATTTTTGGCACAGATTAACCATTAATAATCTTTTGTTGAAGAAAGGTTAACACGTCGAACTTTAAAGGATACTGTAATCTGTTTATGAATACTTAATTTCACCTTAGATTTTAGGTGCTGATCTTTGAAGTTATAGGGTTGTTTTTTTTTTTTTTTTTTTTACCTATAAAGTGACTCTGGGCCGGGCCCAGTGGCTCATGCCTGTAATCCCAGCACTTGGGGAGGCCAAGGCGGGTGGATCATGAGGTCAGGAGTTCGAGACCAGCCTGACCAACATGATGAAGCTCCATCTCTACTAAAAATACAAAAATTAGCTGGGCTTCGTGGCTGCACCTGTAATCTCAGCTACTCAGGAGGTTGAGGCAGGAGAATCGCTTGAACCCGGGAGGCAGAGGTTGCAGTGAGCTGAGAACGCCACTGCACTCCAGCCTGGGCGACGGAGCAAGACTGTCTCAAAAAAAGGCCGGGCGTGGTGGTAGGCGTCTGTGATCCCAGCCACTAGGGAGGCTGAGGCAGGAGAATCGCTTGAACCAGGGAGGTGGAGTTGCAGTGAGCCGAGATCGCGCCACCGCACTCCAGCCTGGGCAACAGAGCGGAACTCTGTCAAAAAAAAAAAAAAAAAAAAAAAAGTGACTTTGGAAAATAATAGTCATTTTGAGGTTGGGCAGTGCTCAACGCTATTACCGATTTCATTAACACTGGGGTCTTTAAAAATGTCAATCCGTGTATTACAGAAGACGGCGGCAGGGCTCTTAGTTGAGGGACGGAAAAATTCTTGCTGCCTGGAATTCATTGACATTCTTTCCTCTGCAGGTTTCTGGCTCTGTGTAGAATAGGTACTGTCCTCCTAGCAGTTGTTAGGGAATCAGATATCGCATTTTGATCGTGATAAGTTACTTGCTTTTCTCTTTTTTTCACCTTCAATTGAAAGTGGAGAGGTGCAAATTCCGCCCCACGCTGGGGAGGCAGCTCTGCAGCAGGTTCGGTATCCGCGACTTTAAAATGGACTCGGGAGTCTTTCAGGAAGCACGTCGCAGGAGACAAGGGCGTGGTTATGGTTTTGGTACGGGTAGCATTTTCCTCAAGGACTTGCAGGCTCCCACTTCGGAGCTGTGCGTGCGCTCCGGAGGCCGTCCGTCAATCCCTCCGTCGGGCCAGCAATGGATGGGCACGGGTCCTGGCGGGTCAATTAGGCTTTGTCTCTAGGGCTTTGGCGCGAAAAGACGCCAGGTCCAAAAAGAAAAAGGAAGGGGGAGTGTTAGATTGATAGATTCTAGCAGCCCTCCTGTGAACCTACCCGTTAATTCCTCTTCTCTAAATGTCTGCCTTTTTTCTTCATGTACAATTCCTTTTTGTCACTGCAGCAGGAATAAATATAGATCTCGATCAACATTGGTGTAAAAGGACCCTGCCTTTCAGCAGGTCATTCCGCCCGAAACAAAAGACTACACTTCCCAGCAACCCTTGCGGACCAGAAGAGCCAAGTCACTCTAAGGCAGAGCCGCGGCAACTTCCGGCGCGCTGGTGGGCCGGGCTAGTCGCGTTTTGCCACGGCGGCTGCTCTACTGGAAGTCTTGTGGACTTCAGCCTCCTTTGAGTCCGCGGTTAATGAAATACTGACACAGAGGATTCCTTGTGCTTAGAAAGTTACCCGCGATCTAGGGGTGTTTGGCCAGGGCTTGGTTGCAGAAGAAGCAGCAAAACTGTTTAGTCTCTAAATGAAGGCGTATCGCTGCTGTGACCCAGCGATTCCCCTCCTAGGTGTATTGCGGACAGATATCAATTTGATAGATTGTGGTATAATCATACAATGGCTTGTTAATAAGGCAATGAAAAAGATAATTACAGCTGCATGGTGGAATGACATGGATGAATATCACAGACATAATGTTGCGTGAAAGAAGCCAGATAGAAAGCGTACCCCTTCGTGAAGTCCAGGAACAGGCGATGGAGGTGCTAGAGGTCAGAAGAGTGGTTACCTGGGGCTAGGCATAGATAGTGACTGGGAGAGGGGTGTGAGAGAGACTTGGGGTGTGGAAACCGGCCTAGGAGTGATGATTATACCGATGTGCACATGTGTAAAACTCCTAAGTTTGTACTATTAAGACTGATGCTTTTTTTTTTTTTTTTTTGAGATGGAGTCTCGCTTTATCGCCCAGGCTGGAGTGTAGTGGCACCATCTCGGCTCACTGCACCTCTGCCTCCCGAGTTCAAGCGATTCTCCTGCCTCAGCCTCATGAGTAACTGGGACTACAGGCGTGAGCCACCAAGCCCGGCTAAGTTTGGTATTTTTTTTAATAAAGACAGACTTTCACAATGTTGGCCAGGCTGTTCTAGAACTCCTGGCCTCAAGTGATCCTCCTGCCTCAGCCTCCCAAAGTGTTAAGATTACAGACATGAGCCACCACGCTGGGCCAGTGCACTTGATCTTCTGAATATTGCAATCATATGTATAGTATACCTTAAAAAAAAAAAAAAAAAAAAAAAGGATGTAACATTGAGTCTGTATTTCCCAAAGTATCAAAAATCAGCCCAGAAGGTTTTAGTGAAATTCTCTACTTTTGTTTTAATCAAATTTCATGTTCTAGGAAATCACTCACTTTCACCTTCAGGCTGAAGTGCAAACTCCTTTGATTAGTAATATGCAGTTAAGGGAGCAGATCTGGAGCCAGATTTCCTGGGCACAAATCACATTTCTGCCTCTTGCTAGCAGTGTGAGCCTGAAGAAAGTATTTAACCAGTTTTCCTCATCGGTAAAATGAAATAATCCCAGCCTGGCCAACATGGCAAACCCTGTCTCTACTAAAAAAGAATACAAAAATTAACCAGGCGTGGTGGTGCGTGCCTGTAATCCCAGCTACTCAGGAGGCTGAGACAGGAGAATAGCTTGAACCCAGGGGAGGTTGCACTGAGCTGAGATCGGGCCACTGCACTCCAGTCTGGGTGACAGAGCAAGGCTGTCTCAAAAAAAAAAAAAAAATCATATTACCTACCTCTCAGGGTTGTTGAGTGGTTAAATGAGTGCTTATGAAAAGTGCTTAGAATACTAAGAAGAAAAGAAGGCTATTGGTATTGATGCTCAGTATTATGATTGGTGCACGAGGCTCTTCCTTATCTGTTTCTTCTCAGCCTTCCAGCATCATGTCTCACCATTCTCACTCTGGTTTCTACCCATCCACGTGTACCTAAGCATGCTGTTTAACTTATTTTCATGTGCTACTCCCTCTGCCGAAAACACCCTTGCCCCAGGCTGGGGCATCCACCGTATAGTTTGAGCACACACTCAGGGCACCAGCAAAGCATAGGCAACCCCATAAGAAAAAAAGAGAGTGAGGAAAAAAGAATATATCTCTACAGTATTTGATGGTTGACATCCCCTCCCCACCACTTCCAGCAAAAAACAAAAAAAACATGGAGTTATGGGGAAGTTCATACTTACTGGGCTGCATTGCCCCTATTTTACAGACTAAAGTTGTTTGTATTTGAATACATTTGGGTGGTGGGAGGAGTGACATCTCTTCAGTACTTAGGCTCTCACAGGTCTCTGTGGCAGATGGCGTTTTCCAAAATGGCCACGATGATATTTCCCATCCCACATCCTCTTCCTGCAAGGTGCCGTTGACACTCCTGTTGAGAGGTAGACAGGTGTTCTACCTCTCACATGCTTCAATCTGTGAGAGTGTGACTGTGGTGAAAGTGAGGCCATGTCACTTCCAAGTCCAGGTGAGATAGCTTCTTCCTCGTTCCCAGGAAGTCTAACCCCAGACTTGCTTTTGGAACCCAGCTGCTGTACTATCAGGAAGTCCGGGTTACATGAAGAAGTAACATGGAGTGTTCCGGTTAACAGCCCCAGCTGAGGTCCCAGCCAACAACTAATGTCAACTGGTAGATATTTCAGCGAAGCCTTTAAGATGAATCAAGTACCAGATCACTGCAACTGTATGAGAGACCCTGAGAGAACCATACCAACCAATTTCCAAAACCATGAAAAAGTAAGATAAAATGTCATTGTGCTAAGCCACTAAGTTTTAAAGTGATTAACAGTTATGCTGGGGCCCTCTCCTTCCCCACCCAAATCATCCTACTTTATATTTTCTTTTTTCTTTTCTTTTCTTTTTTTTTTTGAGACAGTCTTGCTCTGTTGCCCAGGCTGGAGTGCAGTGGTGCTGTCATGGCTCACTGCAACCTCTGCCTCCTGAGTTCAAGCAATTCTCCTGCCTCAGCCTCCTGAGTAGCTGGGACTACAGGCATGCACCACCACCTGGCTAATTTTTGTATTTTTAGTAGAGACAGGGTTTCACCATGTTGACCAGGTTGGTCTTGAACTCCTGGCCTCAAGTGATCATCCCATTTCAGCCTCACAACGTGCTACTGAGATTACAGGCATGAGTCACCACATCCTGTCTTTTTGTTTGTTTGTTTTTAGACAGCCAGTTGCCGAGGCTAGAGTGCAGTGGCACAATCACGGTTCATTGCAACCACTGCTTCCTGGGTTCAAGTCATCCTCTCCCTTTGGCTTCCCAAGTAGCTGGGACCATGGGCATGTGCCACCACACCTGGCTAATTTTTGGTTTTTGTATTTTAAACTTTATTTTGTAGAGATGGGTTTTCGCCGTGTTGCCCAGGCCAGTCTTGAACTCCTGAGCTGAAGTGATCTGACTGCCTCAGCCTCCTGAAGAGCTGGGATTACAGGCATCAATCACTGCACCCAGGTGAAAAACCTACTTGATTTTCTCTCTTTTTGAGACAAAATCTCTCTGTCATCCATGCTGTCCCACTTGATGTTCAAGACTGCTCCAGTGTCCCACCTCTAGGTGGTCTTGACCTTTAGGGCTGAGAGAGGGGCTTTCTCCAGGCTCTCAGTCCTCTGCATACCTCTATCATGGCTCCTCCATGCCCTATTATCACTGCCTGTTTGCTTGTCCGATGCCCTCATTTAAAAGTTTAAACTCCCATGGGCAGTGACTGCATTTTAAAAATAAACCTTCTGTATTCTCAGTAGCTAGGACAGAGCTAGAAAAAAAACTAAGGGCTAGTAAACGATATGGAGGGAACACCTTCAGCAAAGCGGGTGGCTTACAAGTCAAGTACTGGCTGGGCAAGTCAGAGCAGGGCTTAGGAGGACAAGCTGCCTGGTTCCCTATCCCAGCTGCCCTCCAGCCTGGGCAACACAGTGAGACTTGAACATTCTCTCTGACCTTTCCTATCCCAGCCTAAGGCACTTACGGTACTTCTCTGGGTCCCAGTTTCTGAAATGTGGGAATGGAAATGGCAGTGCCAAAGAAAAAAGTCTAATGTACACGTTTAATAACAAGGAGTCCAGCTCTCAGAACAGCCAACTAACAACTGACAGATGAAAAGAGAAGGTGGTGCTTATTGTTCAAATTATTATATAGCTGTCATCAATTCTCATTGGAAGATGCTTGTCTTCTTTTGATAAAAACCAGAAATTTCTGTCTTTTATTAATTAAAAACAAGGTGTGGTTTATATAAGATGCCAAGCTTTTGGTGTATTTCAAGGCTTCCTGGAAGCTTCTGTATTTATGGCCTGTCTCAGAATGCAAGGTTTTTAGAAATGGAAAGCTCTTTGTTTTTATTTTATTTTATTTTGAGAGACAGGCTTTCACTGTGTCACTCACGCTAGAGTGCAGTGATGTTATCATAGCTCACTGCAGCCTCAGTCTTCTGAGTGGAAGGGCTCCTCCTGCCACAGCCTCCCAAGTAGGTAGGACTACAGGTGTGCACCACCATGCCTGGCTTTTTGTGTTTTTTTTTTTTTTTTTTTTGGTGGTGACAGAGTCTTGCTATGTTGCCCAGGCTGGTGCTGAATTCCTGGCCTTAAAGCAATCTTCCCACCTTGGCTTCGCAAAGTGCTGGGATTACAGGTGTAAGCCACCATGTCTGGCCTTCATTCTAACTTTTTGAAGTGTAAATGTGTTCTGGGTTGAAGAGTCTAATGAGTCAACATCAGACAGAGCTAGTCTCAACTACTTCATTGGGTTGTTAGGAGGCTTAAATTATACATACAATTGACCCTTGAACAATACAGGTTTGAACTGCAGCAGTCTATTTATAAATGGATTAAAAAATAAAAATGTGCCTACCTCTACTGTCTCCCGCTTCATCTCCTCCACCACTTCTTTCCCACTCCTGAGACAGGAAGACCAAGCCCTCCTTGCCCTCTCCCTCCTCCTCTTCTGCCTTAGCCTACTCAGCATGAAGATGATAAGGATGAAGACCTTTACCATGATCCACTAAATACATTTTCTTCCTTATGATTTTATTTTCTCTCTTTTTTTTTTTTTCTGAGACAATGTCTTGCTCTGTCACCCATGCTGAAGTACAGTGGCACAATCTTGGCTCACTGCAGCCTTGACTTCCAGGCTCAAGTGGTCCTCCCACGTCAGCCTCCTGAGTATCGGGACCACAGGTGTGTACCACAACTCCTGGCTAAGTTTTGTATTTTTTGTAGAGATGGGAATTCACCATGTTGCCCAGGCTGGTTTCGAACTCGTGGGCTTAAGTGATTGTCCTGCCTTGGCATCCCACAGTACTAGGATTACAGGTGTGTGCTGCTGCACCTGGCCTGATTTTCTTTTTCTTTTTCTTTCTTTCTTTTTTTTTTTTTTTTTGAGATAAGGTCTCACTCTGTCACCCAGGTTGGAGTGCGGTGGTGGGATCCCAGCTCACTGCAACCTCAACCTCCTGGGCTCAAGCGATCATCTTGCTTCATCTTCCCAAGTAGCTGGGACTACAGGTGTGTGCCACCGTGCCCAGCCTGGTTTTCTAAATAACGGCTTCCTTTCTCTAGCTTACTTTATTGTAAGAATGCAGATTCGAATATGTACAACATTTAAAAAGTGTGTTAATTAATTTTATGTTATCATTAACAGTAAGTTGTTGGTAGTTAAGCTTTGAGGGAATCCAAAGTTATATGCAGTTTTTCAACTGTGTGTGGATTGGTGTCCCTAACAGGCCCCCAGTGTTCAAGGGTCAACTGTATATGTATGTATGTATGTATGTATCAACCTATCTGTCTATGTATCACAATAGAACAGGTCTTGGTACATAGTAACTACTCAATAAGTATCAGTCAGCCTTGTTATTGCTGAGGCTCATCAAGGCCTCAGAAAGCCAGTTTCACATCCTCAGCCACCACTAAAGCTGTGTGAGTTTGAGCCTCTGAGCCACAGTCCCTTGTGGGTTAAGTGGAAATTGATGCCTGCTTCATGGGGCAGTTGAAAAGACCATATAAACATATAGATGAAAAAGGGGTGGCCAGGCACGGTGGCTCACGCCTGTAATCCCAGCACTTTGGGAGGCCGAGGCAGGTGGATCACAAGGTCAGGAGTTTGAGACCAGCCTGGCCAACATGATGAAATCCCATCTACTAAAATTACAAAAATTAGCCAGGCATGGTGGTGCATGCTGGTAGTTCCAGCTACTTGGGAGGCTGAGGCAGGAGAAGAACTTGAACCTGGGAGGCAGAGGTTGCAGTGAGCCAAGATCGCACCACTGCACTCCAGCCTGGGCAATAGAGCGAGACTCAGTCTTAAAAAAATAAAATATAAATAAATAAATAAAATAGAGTCACATTTGTCCCCACAGATGGAATGCAGGTCCCTTAGATAAGAACTTATAAGAGGAAGGCAAAGTTCTCAGTCCTAAAGAGCCTTGGTCCTAGGGTGCCACAAACTATTGTGGCTCACAGATGAAAATGAGGCTGAGTGTGGTAGCTCACACCTGTAATCCCAGCACTCTGGCAGGCCAAGGTGGGAGGATTGCTTGAGCCCAGAAATTTGACACTAGCCTGGGCAAAATAGCAAGACCCCACCTCCACAAAGAATTTGAAAAATTAGACGGGCATGGTAGTGCACACCTATAGTCCCAGCTACTTGGGAGGCTGAGGTAGGAGGATGACTTGAGCCCTGGAGATTGAGGCTGCAGTGAGCCATGATTGCACCACTGCACCACAACCTGGGCAACAGAGCAAAACCTCATCTAAAAAAATCAGGTAACTTTCACTGTCTCTTGTGGCTGGATGTTGCCACGTGACTAAGTTCTGGCCCTTGAAGATTTCAGCACAAGTATCCTGTGTTCCTTTTAAGTGCATATCCTTTAAGGGGCAGGATGGTACCTTCCCTTCCCTTCCCCCTTCCCTCTTCCTGGTGGCTGTGGCTGGAGGTGGCAGTGTGCAGGGATATCATGCAGACCTATCTGTCCTTCAGGGATGATGGGGGCGGCCTGAGTTCTGAACACTGATGCTGCCTCCCTGGCGCCAGACTTCTTATACCCAAGGTGGCTCTGAAATAAACATCTGTCTTGTTCAAGCACTCTTGTTTTGTGTTGCTATTACACATGGCCAAAGCTATATTCTAACATACGTAGAGACCTGGAATTGGGGTGTGAAATCCAGACCAGATGGCCTAGGGAATAGGGGGTGTGGGGGACCCAGCTGTGGTGTGGGGGAGGCAGGGTGGGCTTGGTACCCAGACATTGGTCACAGGGAAGGGACGGCTGCAGGAGCTGCTGAAGTGGCCTTGGCTGTGGGCCTGGACACAGTTCTTGGGCAAAGTGGGACAGGAGCTGGGAGCAAGGGTGCCTCGGGCCTGGATCTCAGGTCACCCTGCCACCCTGCATCAGTCTTAGAGCCTCACAGGTCCTGAGGTCCTGTGTTTTCCAACTGCAAGTCAGGACTCAGTAATGAGTCAGGAAATGAATTTAGAGACAAAGTTTAATGAAATGGAGGAGAAGCCAGGTGTGGTGGCCCACACCTGTAATCCCACCACTTTGGGAGGCTGAGGCGGGCAGAACACGAGGTCAGGAGTTCGAGACCAGCCTGGCCAACATGATGAAACTCCGTCTCTACTAAAAATATAAAAATTAGCCGGGACTGTAGTCCCAGCTTCTCAGGAGGCTGAGGCAGGAGAATCACTTGAACCTAGGAGGTGGAGGTTGCAGTGAGCCGAATTCATGTCACTGCACTCCAGCCTGGGCGGCAGAGCAAGACTCTGTCTCAAAAGAAAAAATAAATAAAAAGGAGAAGAAAATATCAGAGTATTATACCTAGCAGGCATAAGTGTTGTTTTGTGATGTCATTATTTCAGTTATATGCAGCCCTCTTTATCCACGAGTTCCACACCCTTGGATTCAGCCAAAGGCAGATGGAAAAACCTTTGAAAATAATAAAAACATTTCAACAATAAAAAAATACAAATAAAAATATAGTATAACAACTATTTACATACCATTTACATTGTGTGAGGTACTATAGGGAACCTAGAGATGATTTAAAGCACAAGAGAGAGCTGGGCATGGTGGCTCATGCTTGTACACTTTGGGAGGCCGAGGCGGGCAAACCACCTTAGGTCAGGAGTTCAAGAGCAGCCTGGCCAACAGGGCGAAACCCCGTCTCTACTAAAAATACAAAAATTAGCCAGGCGTGGTGGCGCGACCTGTAGTCCCAGCTACTTGGAAGGCTGAGGCAGGAGAATTGGTTGAACCTGGGAGGCGGAGGTTCAGTGAGCTGAGATTGTGCCTCTGCACTCCAGCCTGGGGGACAGAGTGAGACTCCGTATCAGGAAAAACAGAACAAAAAAACTACACAGGAGGATGTGCGTGGGTTATATGCAAATACTGTACCATTTTATATCAGGGACTTGAGCCTCTCAGATTTAGGCATGTGCATGGGGCTTGGAACCAATTTCCCATGGATTTCAAGGGACAACCCCATACTCGTGTGTGCATGTGGGTATATATGTGCACATGTGTGCATGTGTGTGTACCATGTTGCTAAGAAAATGTATTCCTGGCCAAGTGCGGTGGCTCATGCCTATAATCCCAGCACTTTGGGAGGCTGAGGTTGGGAGTTCGAGACCAGCCTGACCAACATGGAGAGACCCCATCTCTATGAAAAATACAAAATTAGCAGATGTGGTGGTGAATGTCTGTAATCCCAGCTACTCAGAAGGCTGAGGCTGGAGAATTGCTTGAACCTGGGAGGCAGAGGTTGCAGTGAGCCAAGATCGTGCCATTGTACTCCAGCCTGGGCAACAAGAGCAAAACTCTGTCTCAAAAAAAAAAAATTGTATTTCTTACTACATATCTTGGCCAACAGCGGAAGCCACTGATGTGCAACTAAACCAAATGCCTGACTTCCACTTCTAGCCCTCATCAGAGAACAGACGTATTCACAGGAGTAAGGACACGTGCTCCTACATACAAATCCCAGCACTGCACCTGTCGGTTTTGGGCACTGGACCTCTCTGGGTCTCAATGTCTTCATCTGCATCGTGGGATAATCAGAGTACCTGCCTTGTGGCATTAATGACTGGGGAATGGATGAAAAAATATCTGCAATGTGCTCAGCATAGGATGTGGCACATGGTAAGGCTGTCTTCTGCTTCCTTCTTGTCACCATTACCAACCATAGTAATAGTAATTATTACCGTCTCTTACCACTAGTGCTGTCTGAAGTCCTTCCTCAAAAAGGAAGCAGAAATATTAACATCTATCACTTAACTAAGTGAGATGAAATGATACTGGTGGCAGTGGTCACACCTGTTACCCCAGTTATTGGACCTAAGACTTGTGGGTAAGAAGTATTATTATTGTCAGTCACACCTTAAACAGATAGGGAATAGCATTTGCTCTCTAGAGACTAAAAATGCAAAATACATTCATCTAAAACCACAAGTCTAGGTTTGGGCTCGAAGGCTTGTTCTGCTAACCCAGTTGACCTAATGGCCTCTGCTGCAACCTTCTGAATCTGTGAGTGTTTGACCTGGAGCCTTAGAGAGCTCACTGGTCAACTCCCTTATTTTATAGGAGGCCCAGACAGGAGAAGAGATTTTCCCAGCCCAGGAGTTGAGGGCCTCGCACAGCCAAGAACAGATCTGTGTCCTGAGGCCCTCCTCGAAGCCCTCTCTGGAGGCCCTTCCCATCCCAGCCCTGGAGTGGGCTGCTGTCCACTTTCTTGGTCCAGACCCGTGGCATTAGCAACACAGCGCATTTGCTGCCCTCATGCACACAGCCATTCCCTCCTCCCCTCCTGAGGCCCCAGAACCAGGCCATGGGCGGTCTGTGCCGCTGGGGCTTATTCCAGGGCCTTGCCCCAAAGCCTCACCCAGGCCCACTGGTGGCCTCCTGAATCCATTCATTGTTTGCTTCTCTTGATCACTTGTAGTCAGTCACCCTCGAGGGATTAGAATGACAAAGAGCTGGTGAACAACAGGTGGGTGCATTTGCTCCCTTGCATTTGGCGGCTAGTCCCTCTGGCCAGTGTCTCTACGGGTGCTCCCTGGCCTCCCTGCTGGCTGGCTGGTCCGGAAGAAATGTGTGATCGTTTCCCTTTCCCGTGGCTGCTGTAATAAGCTACCACAAGCTTAGTGGCTTAACACATTTAATCTCAGGAGAATGTTTCTGGAAGTCAGAAGTCTGAAGGCAGTTTCACAGGACAAAAGTCAGGATGTGGGCAGAGCTGGTTCCTTCAGGAGCTCCAGCGGAGAACGAGTGTCCTTGTGTCTTTCAGCTTCCAGTGGTCACCTGTGTTCCTAACTGAGCCCTTTTCTCACTCGCTACACCCACTGTGTTGTCACGTCTCCTGCTGCTGCTCCTCGCCCCACTCTTACGAGGCCCCATGATTACACTGAGCCCAACCTGGTTAGTCCAGGGTCACCTCCCATCTCAAAATCCTGGGGATTAGGATATGGTCCCTCTGTAACCACTATTCAGCCTGCCACTGGGCGGGCTTTGAAATTCCAAGAACTGGGGGAGAATGTTTGCTCTGTCTCTTACACTCGTGCTGGTCTGAACTCCTTCCTCAAAGAGGAAGCAGAAATATTAACATCTATCATTTAACTGAGTGAAATGAAATGATGGCTCACACCTAAGTGGCTCACACCTGTTATCCCATGATTTGGGAAGCTGAGGCGGGAGGATCGTTTGAGGCCAGGAGTTTGAGATCAGCCTGGGCAACATGACAAGACCCTATCTGTAGAACTCTACCAAAAAAAACCAAAATTAGCTGGTAATGGTGGCACACAATCTGCAGTCCCAGATTCTTAGGAGACTGAGGTAGAAGGATCACTGGTACCTGGGAGGTTGAGGCTGCAGTGAGCTGTGATCATGCCACTGATTCCCCCTGGGCAACAGAGCAAGACTCTATCTCAAAAAAAAAAAAAAAAAAAAAAAAAAAGGAGAGAGAGAGAGAGAAAAGATAACTCTGGATTCAGGGGACCAGGGGAGGAGGCAAGGTCAGCATCTGTGGACCTGGTGATGGACGTGGAGAGGAAAGGAAGTAGGTACTCTCGGGAGGAGGAATGAGCTGGGCTTGTAATGGATAAGAAGAAATAAATGTGTGAAAGCCAGGGGGAGCTCCTGGGGCAGAGAGAACAGTGTGAGCCGGTAAAAGGAATGCATTTACAAGTATGTACTGAGGGCCAGCACCTGCCTGTAAAGGGAGAGGGAAAACAAACGTGATAAAAATAATTCGATGTGGACGAATAGAAAGCCGGTTAAAGGGAATCTGAGACGCTGAATGAGAAGGTGGCGCAAGTTTAGTAGGATGGTTAGGAAGAGTTCACTGAGGAAGACACCTTTGAACCACTTGGCAAGGAAGCATGCTGCATCCGGAGACGAGCCCTCCCGGCCACAGGCAGCAGGTGCAAAGGTCCTGGGGCAGGAATGTTCCTGCTGTTCTGGAGGAGCTGGAAGGAGTCGGGAGTGTGGCTGGAGTGGACCAGAAAGGGGACAGCGGAGGAGATGGCCGTGGAGGAATGGCTGGTTCTAAGGACCTGGGGTGTGTGTGTGTGTGTGTGTGTGTGTCAAAATATGCAAAACATAACATTTTTGTCATTTTAACCACTTGTTATAATTTTTTTTTGAGATGGAGTCTCACCCTGTCACCCAGGCTGGAGTGCAGTGGCATGATCTTGGCTCACTGCAACCTCCACCTCCCGGGTTCAAGCGATTATTCTGCCTCAGCCTCCTGAGTAGCTGGGATTACAGGCGTGTGTCACCACGCCCGGCTAATTTTTTGCGTCTTTAGTAGAGACGGGTTTTCACCATGTTGGCCAGGCTGATCTCGAACTCCTGACCTCGTGATCCGCCCACCTTGGCACTTCCAAAGTGCTGGGATTACAGGTGTGAGCCACTGTACCTGGCCCCACTTTTTATAATTTTAATGCAATACTTTAAATTTTTTTCACTGAGGTGAAATTCACAGACTATAAAATTAACCATTTTAAAATGTACAATTCAGTGACATTAAGTGCATCCATAATGTTATGCAGCCACCACCTCTATCCAGACACGTTTATCACCCCAAAAGGAAATCCCGTTCCCGTTAAGCAGTGACTGCCTCTTTGCTCCTCCCCCGATCCCTAACAACGACTCATCTGCTTCCTATTCTGGGCGTGTCATATAGGTGGAATTGCACAACGTGTGGCCTTCTGTCTAGCTTCTTCACCTAGCATCACATTTTTGAGGTTCATCCGTGTTGCAGCAGGCATCATTCATTCCTTTTTATGGCAGAATGGTATTCTGTTTTATGGATATGCCACATTTTGCTGATCCTTTCATCTGGTGATGGATATTTGGGCTGCTTTAAAGACTTTGCTTTGATGCTGAGTGAGGTGGGGACCTTGCAGGGTTCTGAGCAGAGAGGGGACAGGACCTGGCTGAAGTGAAGAAGAGACAGGGAAGGAGGTATGTTAGGGTTTAGAGCAATCATCCAGGTAACAGAGAAAGGCGGCTTAGCCCAGCACGGCAGCGGGAGGGTGCTGGATCTGCTTCAAGGTGGGCTGGGATTCGCTGGTGAGCAACACGGACACCTGCAGGGAGAGCCTCCCGCATGCTCTTTGAGCCCCCCCGACCCAGTGACCAGCTCTGCTCACTATCCTGCCAGCTCCTTAATCTGCTGGGGTGCCATCTGAGTGCAGCAGAGAGATTGCAGCCAAGGGAGAATGGAAAACACAGCCCTTTATCATGTGAACAGGAGGAATCTGTGACCTGAAAGGCACATCTGAAGGATGGAAATGAAAGCCAAGTGCTCCATCACCATTCTGGAGATCAGCTGAGTTGTCTGGCCCGAAACTGGGGTACAGGCCTTCCCCTCCTCTCTCCCCTGCACCACAAAGCTGCCCACTGGGCTGAGTAGACCCTGGAAACTCATGACGTGGCATGCATCTGTTCAGCTGCCATCACGCCTGGACCTCAGGCATCCTGATGCCAGAGAGCAAGGCACCCAATGTAGGGCTTTACTTTGTGGTTCCCTGGCAGAAGAGAGGAAGAGCTGCCTCCTCACCCTGGTGGCACATCTGAGGCCACTGACGTCTTGGAAATATCAAGGAGTGGCGTGCTGCCTGGCAGGAGGGGCTGGAAGTTTCTCAGAATCTGACTTCTCATCCCATCCAAAGCCCCCAGGATGGACAACTCCGGTGCTAGAGCCCAGGGAAGTGTGAAGTTGGCTGAGTTTGGCCTTGACAGATGCTTTCCCTGCTCCAGGGTTGGGAGTCAGCTACCTAGCTCCCCTCCCTGTCTTGCCTGAGGCTGTTGGGGTTACCTTCCATAGGCAGTTTATGTTATTAGTCAATTATGACATTAACAGGAAGTACGAACATCAGAGAAAGAACCCATCTCTGGCCCACTCTGTGGACGGAGCAGCAGGCACCTGGGAAGAACTGGTGTTGGGGATGTGACATTGTATGAGCTTGGGCAGACTGTCTGATTTGCCTGGCCTAGATCTCCTCATCTGTAAAGTGGAGGGAATGACCCCCCACCCCGTGGAATGCTGCATCTCACATGCCCAACGTGATGCCTGGCACACAGTGCTCGCTCAATCCGTGCTGTTGTGGTGGTAAGGAGGATGTTCGTGTCTGTAGGGTCCCTCCCCATCTGTCTGCGTCCCTGGACTTCTACATCGGGCAGTGCGTATGATGATTGGGTCAATTGTATGACCTGCCTTACCATGTGCCAGCATTGCCTTAAGTTCTGTTTTTTGTTTGTTTGTTTTTGAGGCTCTGCGGCCCAGGCTGCAGTGCAGTGGTGTGATCTCAGCTCACGCTGCCTGCCACCTCTGCGTCCCAGGCTCAAGCTATTCTCCTGCCTCCCCCTCCCAAGAAGCTGAGACTACAGGCGCATGCCACCGTGCCTGACTCATTTTTTCATTTTTATTTTTGTAGAGATGGGTTTCGCCATCTTGCTCAGGCTGCTCTGGAACTCCTGGGCTCAAGTGATCTACTGGCCTCAGGCTCCCAAAGTGCTGGGATTACAGGGATGAGCCACCACACCCAGACTGCCCTAAATCCTTTACTCTTTATAACTCATTTAATCTTTACAACAGTCCCATGAGATGGATACTGTCATTAGCCCATGTTACAAATGAGGAAACTGAGGCAGTAAGTTACTTGAAGTCACATGCCTGTAAGTACTTCAGACAGAATTGGAACCTAGGCAGCCTGGTCCTGACCTACGCTTTGTTTGTTTGTTTGAGACTGTCTTGCTCTGTCGCCCAGGCTTGGGTGCAGTGGTGCCATCTTGGCTCACTGCAACCTCTGCTTCCTGGGTTCAAAATATTTGTTAGGCAATAAATGTACCATTTCCAGGACGGCAATAAAACCTAGCAGGGACAAACCTGCAGTCTCAAAACAATGGATTCCTTAGCCTCCTTGCAGCAAGAGAGCTTACTTACCGGAGGAACCTGGTGTCCTCCTCAAATAAAGGTAGAGGCAGGTTTCTTACAGGATCTGGAGGAGGATGGAGGTCAGGTACAATAAAATGAAGTAGTGTTGTGATAGGCGTGAAGCACACAGGATTACGTGTAAAGCTATAAAGGGGTTAACATCAGAAGCTGACCCAGGGTCCTGTTCGCTTAGAAACTACGAAGTTAAAATAAATGTAGGATGTCGTGCTTTAAAAGCACCTTTCTGAAAAAAAAAATCCTGTTTCTGAAGCTCTGCACTTGGGCTGGAAATTGAGGCTGCTTCTTTGTGTCAAAGAACGTTCCAGTCTCACTAACATGGTTTCAAACAGCAAAGTTTCTGACAGTCCACAATTTTAGAGGGCAAGTTTCTCTAAAATCTATAGCTTACAGTTTCTGTAGGTTTGCAATCACAGAGGAGGACTGTGGCTAAGAGGCACTCCTGCAGGTGGTCACGGTGAGATGGGAAGGAGGGCTCCCAGGTGGATATAAAGATGGTTCTGAAGCTGTAGGTGGCACTGTGCCTGGGGCATTTTAGGGTCTCGTTCAAGCCGTGGTTCTAGGGTCATCCTCACACATCCCTTCACAGTGTGGCCGTTGATAAAAAAGTCAGCTGGGTGCGATGGCTCACGTCTGTAATCCTAGCACTTTTTGAGGCTGAGGTGGGTGCATCACCTGAGGTCAGGAGTTCGAGACCAGCTTGACCAACATGGAGAAACCCCGTCTCTACTAAAAATACAAAAAATTAGCGGGGCATGGTGGCGCATGCCTGTCATCCCAGCTACTCAGGAGGCTGAGGCAGGAGAATCACTTGAACCCAGGAGG
>PVKP010038385.1:0-20921 GCA_004027715.1 Plecturocebus donacophilus
GGAAAGCTGCAGAAGCCATTTTGCCCCGAAGTGGGAAGCAGGGCCGTCTGCTGAGGCGTGGTGGGGGTGGTGGCGGGGGTGACGAGGGCAGGAGAATGAGCTCCGCAGCACCTCCTCCGTGCTGGCTCCGCGGCTGTGCGCGGCCTTCAGCATCCCACAGCTCACCCTGGGCGACGCTGGGCTGACCCAATGCTGGAACATTCCCGGCACGGCTCCGGGCTGGATTGGGAAGCACTGAAGCGACCCGGAGGAAAGGGAGGGCCGTAGTTTGCGGTGGGAGCACAGATGGAAGGGGGAAGAACCGAAGAATACGGATGGCCAAATGCTGAATGAATTGGGAGGGCTGGGAGCTGGAGCTCCTCCCCACGGCAGTGGGCGCCCATGGGTGTGTGCTGCGTTAGTGGAGAGGAACACCCTGGAGATGAGGAGGCCAGGGGAACAAAGCTGGGGCATCAGACAGACTTCACCTCCGCCACTCAGAGAAGGCACGAGGGCGAGGGGGACCTACGGCTGGAAGCCCCTCCAGCAGGAGTCCAAGTGCTCAGGCCGCGCCAGGAAGACCAGGGACGCCTGCGGCGGGGAGAAACCGGGGGGCGAGTGGCCAGAGCCTCGAGGAGGCGTGTGTCTATATCAGGGCGAAGAAAATGCGTCCCCCAAGAGGCAATGAGAGTTAAAATGACATTGGCTCTGCCCCTCAGACACACGCGATAGGATCCTGGGTGCAGGAGAGCGAGGGCAAGCGAGAGGAGCCAGGGAAGAGATTCCCAGCGGCGGGAGGCCAGCGGGCCAGGGGGGCACGGGCAGTGCTCAGGACCTGTCCTGGGGTAGGGGTGGCGTTGGGGCCTCGCCAGCCTGAAGAGATGAAGGCCTCTTTCTGTGTTGCACGGGTGGGGGCACTGAGGCCAGATGCCACTTGCTGCCCAAGGCTTGGGGTTCCATAGATCCCGGAGAAAGGCTGGTGTGGACTAAGCCTCTCCCTGGGTGCAGGTGGGTGTCAGGTGGCGTTCATGGGGGTCTGTGGCAGGATTCCCGCCTGGGGCTGTCTCCTGCAGAGGGAAACAGACCTTCTCTTCACATCGCCCCCCATACACCCCTCCGGCCTGGTGGAGTCTCACCGTGTTGCCTGGGCTGGTCTTGAACTCCCGGGCTGGGCGCAAGGGATCCTCCTGCCTCAGCCTTCCCAGGCGCTGGGATTACAGGCGTGAGCCCCCGCGGCCAGTTCACGTCTTTGAGAATGAAGGATTGTTCTGTGACGGAAGACTGGCTGTGTCTGGTGGAAAGCAGCCTGGGTGCAGGGCTGGATCATGCTGACATTGGCCAGCGCTGGAGAAAGCTATACTTCAGGCCAGCACTCACCCGGGCCCTGACTCCTGGAACCCCATCCTCATCCACCCTCCTTTCCCTGGAGGAAATCTCCTTTTAATGTAAGACTTAACGGCCGTGCGCAGTGGCTCACGCCTGGAATCCCAACACTTTGGGAGGCTGAGGTGGGTGGATCACGAGGTCAGGAGTTGGAGACCAGCATGGCCAACATGGTGTTGTACCAAAGATACAAAAAATTAGCTGGGCATGGTGGCACACGCCTGTAATCCCAGCTACTCAGGAGGCTAAGGCAGGGGAACCGCTTGAATGGGGGAGGCAGAGGTTGCAGGGAGCCGAGATCGTGCCATCGCACTCCAGCCTGGGGCACAGGGCGAGACTCCATCTCAAAAATAAAAAAAAAGTACGTATGACTTAGCTTCCTTGATATTCACATGAGAAGCCAGGAAGATGTGAGGCACGGGAAAAATCGGGGAGTAAAAAAAAAAAATAAAAAACCTTAAAATATTTAGCATGTACTTTCCCTATACACCCCCATCTGGTGTGTGTTAGGGATGAGAGGATGGCCTGTGTTTGGAGAAGTAAACAGGTGAAGGTCTTAGGCACCCAGCCAAAGTCCCCACGATCTGCCTCAGTACCACTCAGCAGCCCACCTTCATCTTCAGATGAGACTCGGATCCCAGGAAGTCTGCAAATGGACGAGGTACTGTCTGTCCCCCACTAGTCAGATTCGAACTTGTCCATGATATCCCAGATCTACCCACTCCACATTTAAGAGACAGTTTCTGTCTTTACTTTCACCACCAGTCTTGGTTAAACATCAGAAAAGAGACAAATTACACACTTCTCAGAAATTGAAATTTTATAAAAAGGCATTTTTCTCTTATATCCATAAAATGATATAATTTTTGCAAGTATAGAAATGTGTCATAAATTATAATGTTCCTTAATTACAGCTCAATGCAACTTGGTACTCTCTTCCCTCCCTAAAAAACGAGAGAGAACCAAAAAATAATATATATATATATATATATAACTGTATATATATATATTTATATAATATAGACAAACAAAATATGAAAAAAAATCATTTCCTCTTTGGTATAAAAATCAGACTCTCACCTTGAGAGACACACAGACAGACATGATACTGGGTTTGTAAACTGTGTGGCCAAAAGGGATCTCCCTGCCCACCCATCCCCACCTCACTGCAGCCCCTCCAGTTCCTCTAGGGCTCCCACATGGAACACTTAAAATCCCCCTACCCACCCCCAGCTCCACACCATTCCTGAAGTATCCCCTGACCCACTACCAAAAAAAGAGGAAAGGATTCTTCTCAGGGCTGATTAGGTAGCGACTAACTTGGGAAACGCCTTATTTAGGGAATAGCTTCATAGCCATGGATGATGTAAAGGACGGGCTGTGGCTGGACGCTGACGGTGCCCCATCCAGACCAAGCCAGGTGCTGGCCTGGGCCTGGCTGTGCCCTTGTCCTCCTCTACCACCCAGGACAAGGACTCCACCACCTCTTGCCAGATGCCGGGCCCGAGGGGGGGGCTCCTTGCTTCTGGGAGAAGGGAGAAGAAAGGCCAGTTCCCGTTCCAGCCTCATCTCAGGTGCGGGGCCCTGGGGTTTAGGTGCAAGAAAGCACCAGATTGAAGGGAGTCTGCCAATAAACTTGGGTTTAAATTTAATATTAAAGAAAACTACCCTTCCCCACCGGCCAAATTTCAGACCCAGCTTTAGCTCACCGAGGATGTGGGGGCTACTTTCCTAGGCTCCAGCCCAAGGCCAGCAGGACTACGGAATCCAGGAACTGCTGTGTGTGCGTTGGGGGCAGGGGGCAGACTATACTCTCAAGGTGAGGAAGGAGACAGGACCAGACCCTCCTTTGCCCTCTCCCCCCACCCTCTGCTGACGGGCACCTCCCTCCCTATCAGCCCCTCTGTCCCACAGAGCACTGGCCACTGCGGGGAGCCGACGCGGATCCTCCCGAACCACCGCACAGCCGCCAGGCCGCAGCATCCCAGCGTGTGCCAGCCTCCTCTTCCGGGAGCGTTAAGACACCAACCACAACATAAAAGTCACAGAAAGGCCTCCTCCACTTGCCAAATAAAAAAGACAAAACCAAACTGGACACAACACAAATCAAGGAGAGACATACACGATGTGAGGGGCCGAGGCCCCCGCAGGTCTCTGGCTTCCCGGCACGGTACATTCTTGTGTAATTCAGGAACAGGGGCACTAGGGCCCCTCTGGGGAGTAGGAGTAAAAAAATAAGGAGATTATAGTCTCCCTGTGGGTCCCAGGCAGGGCAGGGGCAGACGCAATCTCTCACAGTTTTTTCTCGTTTTTGGTTCCACATCTGGTCCCCGCCCGGGACTGGCGGCCCGGGCCTCACCTCTGCTCTGCCCTTGGGCCAGCTCCCTCTAGCTCCCCAGCTGGTGGAAGCGCCTGCAGCGGGGATGGACGCCCCAGCCACGCGCGGCGGGACCAGCAGGACAGAGTCTACCGGGGGGACGAGAGGCAAGGAGCGAGGACCAGCAGTTCCGAGACGCTGTTGCCTCAGTGACTGGCCAGCCCTGGGTGCTCTGGTCACTGGCACAGGGCATCCGTCCTCGGCCTTCAGCCCTTGAGGGGCTTGTCGGCACCGCCCCCGGGGCTACTGGCACAGTCACTCTTCTTCCTGCGCAGGCTCTCAATCCAGCTGGAGCTGGAGCGGGCGGTGAGGCTGGAGAGCGCCAGGGAGCTCAGCCGCATGTTCTTGCCGGACATGATGAGCTCCCCAAAGCCCTCCTGGTGGGAGAAGGCGTAGCCGGAGCGCCGCGAGCCCGTGCGGCCAACCCGCCGCATGCAGCGGTGCTGGGCCTTCTGCTTCTTCCTCACCAGCTGGGTGTAGCGGACCTGCAGAGGGGCACAGGGAAGAGCCCTCTGTCAGCGTGGAGATGTCAGACATCGCCAAGGAGAAGGGACCCTGAGCACCAGAGACCAGGCTGACGTGGAGGCCTCCGCAGCCATGTGCACAGGGCGTCTGTCCACAGGGAGAGCAGGTAAGCAACACCAGCACACCGAGCAGTCACACGGCCCTGCTGAGCCCCACCAGTGTTCAAGCCAGGGGCCTTTCTGGACATCCCATCGCTGCCTCCCACAGCGGGTAACCCGGCTTCTCACCGTGTCGGAGAGGTCTGGCTTCAGGTTGAGCCTGAGGAATCGAAAGGCAACCACAGGCATAATGCAGACGACCGTGGTGAGCACGATGGTCAGCCACACCGTGGGCTGGGCCAAGGTGTTCTGGGCATTCCCTGGGGACGGAGAGGAGTCGGTGGCCTCGGCAGTCACGATGCAGACCTTCCCCATTCCCATTTCTGGCAGCTCCACTTCCCCACTCTCCAAGCCTAAGTCCCCTCTGGCTTCCCACTTCTCCAGGCCCACCCTCCAAATGTAGATCTCCAAATTTAGTTCCCAACTCCCCCAAAGCTCCAGACGTGCTCCTTCAAGTGCAGGACTTGACATCCCTGTAGAACATCTAACAGGCATCCCGAATTTCCCCTGGCCAAAACTCAACTATTGTCCTTCCCCCAAATCTGGTCTGGGTCTTTCTCAGCTCAGAAATGCCACAACCCATTCAGTCGCTCCCACTAAAAACTCTGCAATGGATCTTGATTCATTTCTTTTAAAAAAAAATTTCTAATTTCTGTTTTTTGGGTTTTTTTAATCTTGATTCATTTTTCTCTCTTCTTTGGATCCCACAATCTGTTGGTTCCATTTTCAAAACATCTCTGGAATCCCACAGCCTTTTACTCTATTCCAAGCCCTGATTATTCTCACCTCCTAACTGGTCTCCCCATTTCCACCCTTGCCCCCTACACTTTATTATCCACAAAACTGTTAAGAGTGGCTCTTTAAAAACATAAGTAAGCTTATAGTAGTTCCCTGCTCAAAACCCTCCAATGATTTCTGCTCACATTTAGATTAAAATTCAAAAATTCAATGTTCTTCCTCTGATCCATAAAGGCTTAAATAATCTGGACTGATTCCCCATCCCCCCACCAACTCATTTCCTCCACTCCTCTCCAGCTCCACATGCAGAAGACCTCTTCCCAAGCCCCAGCTTTAGGCCTTTATATTGCTGTTTCCTCTTCCTGGATTGACAGTTCCCAGAGAGTCACATGGCATGCTCCTTTTCCCTTTATTTAGATTTCTCTGCGCTGGCTGGGCGTGGTGGCTCCCACCAGTAATCCCAGCACTTTGGGAGGCCGAGGCAGGTGGATCACCTGAGGTCAGGATTTCAAGGCCAGCCTGGCCAACATAGCGAAACCCCATCTCTACTAAAAATACAAAAATGCAGCACATTACCCATCTGACCTGAACATGGGGGAATCTTTAAAAAAAAAAAAAAAGTATTAGGAGAGATTTCAAGCAATCAGACCTATCTAAGAAGGAGTGGGCTGTCACTAGGAATTTTTATTCCCAGTCAGTCAAGAATTCTGTAGAAGGGATTCATGTGCTGGTACCAATAGGACAGGAAGATTTTAATCAGCTTTACTTTCTATGTTTGTTTGTGGCAACTGTGTGTATATGTATACATGCATTTTCCAAAAAGGAAAATTAAATGATTATAGAGATTATGTTTTTCAGACTACCCACAAAAAAAAAAAAAAAAAAAAAAAAATGAGCCAAGCAAGGTGGCAGGTGCTACTTGGGAGGCTGAGGCAGAAGAATTACTTGAACCTGGAGGCGGAGGTTGCAGTGAGCCAAGATCATGCCACTGCATTCCAGCCTGGCGACAGAGTAAGACTCCGCCTCAAAAAAAAAGATTTATCTGTGCCAATGTCCCTTCCTCAAGAGGTCTTTGCTGACAATGCTTGTCACTCTCTAGCCTACTTAATGTTTCTTAAAGGACTTATTAGTTCCAGACATTGCATCTGTTCACTTATAATAAAAAAATTAAATAACAGCAGTAATAGTAAAACAAAACCATGTAATTTGTGGTTGTTTTATAATCAAGTAAGTTTTACCGTGTTGTGTGCTATTTAACACGATACCTTCCCAGCTCTGTTTAAGGCAGGATAGCTGCCTTCCTGCAAACCACTAAACCTTACTTATCCTCCCCACATTCTTAGCAAAGTTCCAAGGCATCGAAAAATTCCTGGTTTTCTTGCTAACCAGCTACAAGGTCACCAAGCAAATAAACTCAAAATTGCAAAATGTGTTTCTCAAAATGTTATTTTTCAAATGTAAAGTACATCACAAAATATGTCACAGGTGAACTGCTCTCTGCTCTGGCTTCTGTAAACCTGCTTTCTGCTTCATGATCCTGTACCACCCAGGTGCACAGAAAGCACCCCATTTTCTTTGTCCTTTGCTCAAAATTTAAAATCAATTCCGCTAAGCCCATGATCATGATAAATAAAATCTTCCTGCAACCCCATTGGTCTCTCCAAATCTCTAATTTCCTGCTACAATAAATTATCTGTCTCTCATATATAAAATCGAGGAGGGCAACCGCTTCACCTGTTGGTTAATTGCAGCCTCCCAGGCATTCAGAATAATGGGTCACATACTAGGTGCTATCAAATGCTTGTGTGATAAATGAACAAACAGATCTGAAGCAAATGCCAAGACTTATAAATGCTTCCTTCACTTCATACCTCCCACCTCTTTGCCACCCACCACGGCCACCCTGGCACCAATTCTGAACCACTTCACACTTGGTCACTCTGGTAACTTCCTTGCTGGACATCAGTGCCAGCTTCATCTTTCTCAAGCAATCTTTTGATGCTGCTCCCTTCTCTTCCTCTGAAGAAATGAATCAAGTCTCCCAGCAAGTTGAATGCAATCCTGACACCTCAAGCGCTATGCCTTTCCAGCCTCTCTCCCACTGTTTCTCAGTGAGGGTTCTTGCCCATTCTAGCTGGAGCACTCTCCATTCCCTACAAACACCTCCAGTTCTCCAGCTTGGAATCTGACTCCCCACTCCTGCCTCCACTCACAGCAGCCCCCTCTCTGGAACTGTCCCTGGCTACCACACCAAAAGCAACTCTACTGACCATGAGGCCTGGCCAACCATGGTCTGGCAGGGATGTTCTTCACTTTCATGGATATGGAAGCTCTTTGGGGGCAAGGTCTGGGTCAGATACAACTTGGTATCCCCCCAGCACCTCACTGATATTTGGCATGTAAGGAATGTTGAATGTGCAGATTGATCGCCCTGCTAGTCCCAGAACAGCTGTGATTCCTCACTGATTCAAGGAGGCCACAGGGACTTACCCACAAACCGGAACTGGTTGGGAAACATGTCAAAGAGCCCATTGCTGTGCATGGCAAAGAGGATGGCAAAGTAAACAGCAAGGCTGCCCCAGATGAAGAAGTGGTTGATGGCCGTCCAGTAGCCTGTGTCCAGCCCAATCTGCAGAAAGTAGGCATAGTCAGGCAGGTGCACCCCTCAAAAACCCCTTCCCCCTGAAACAGAACTGTGGTGCCCAGGGCAGCCCCAGGGACAGAAGGCTCACTCCTTCCAGAGAAGAGGGGCGTTCCTGGATGGCCTCATACCTGCACACTAACCACGATGACCAGTGATGTGGCCACAGTGACTGCAAAGGACTGGTAGTCAGCCAGCTGGGTGCCATCATCCCGGGTGGCCTCGGCAAACACCCCGTAGGGAATGAAGAACATGAGCACGGAGGTGTAGATGCCCTGGGCGATGCAGATGAAGAACTCCCGCTTGTTGAAGAGAAGGTTCAGCTGGCCCGGCTCATACAGCTTAGGGTACTCCATGCTCCGCTGCTCGGGGACATCCTGTGTGGGAGGATCACATAGCATAGGGGTGCCTCAGCGGTTACCGTTTTGACTCAGGATGGTCAAGGGCAGACTCTGTCCCTGCCTCCTCCTTTCCAAAGTCTTTGGCAGCTATAACCAACCTCAAGCCAGCTACCCGGAGTCTAACTTAGTTCAGCAACCCAGGAGAGTTCTAGAACAGCTGCAGCCAGGAGGGAGAACCAGCTGCACCCTCCCCAGCTGAAAGAACTGCCTTCCCAGTGGCCACAGGCAATGGGCACAAGTGTCACACAGCACGTCTATGTGACTCCTTCAAGCAGTGACCTTCCCCGCATCCCATCTGATCATCAAACTCCTCCATACCTGATCAAAGACCCCCATAGCCAGGACTGGCAGGGAGGTGTACACGATGTTATACAGGGTGATGAAATACTGGTCATAGACGGTCTGGAAGAGAACAGGGAGGGGGGAGCATGCAATCTTTCTTTGCTACACATCAGGCACAGGAAGACAGCAGATGTCACACACAGAGAACACTAAGAACCTTTTTCAGACTCCTTCTCTCCTCCTTCAATAAGCATTTTTTTTTTTTTTTTGAGACAGAGTCCTGTTCTGTCACCCAGGCTGGAGTGCAATGGCGCGATCTCAGCTCACTGTAACCTCTGCCGCCCGGGTTCAAGCAATTCTCTGCCTCATCTTACTGAGCAGCTGGGATTGCAGGCATGCACCACAATGCCCAGCTAATTTTTGTATTTTCAGTAGGCATGGGGTTTCACTATGTTGGCCAGGCTAGTCTCAAATTCCTGGCCTCAAGCAATCTGCCTGCCGTGGCCTCCCAAAGTGCTGGAATTACAGGCGTGAGCCACAGCGCCCGGCCCTTTTTTTTTTGAGATGGAGTTTCACTCTTGTTGCCCAGGCTGGAGCGCAATGGCACGATTTCGGCTCACTGCAACCTCTGCCTCCTGGGTTCAAACGATTCTTCTGCCTCAGCCTCCCAAGTAGGTAGGATTACAGGCATGTGCCACTGCGCCTGGCTAATTTTGTATTTTTAATAGAGACAGGGTTTCTCCACATTGGTCAGGCTGGTCTCGAACTCCTGACCTCAGGTGATCCACCTGCAGCAGCCTCCCAAAGTGCTGGGATTACAGGCGTGAGCCACTGCGCCCAGCATAATAAGCATTTTTTAAGAGTATGTACCAGAAAATAGCTAGGCCCTGGGGGACTGAGTGATAAACACGACAGAACCTCTGCCTGAGGTTTACAGATTTGCACTACAGTGGACTGAAAACATTTATTACCTGGGCTGAGAAGCCACAGAAGAAGCCAAACCAGAAGTGGACCATGGTGAAAGCAAAGTTTTTGTAGAAGAAATAGCAAAGAAACTTGCACATTCTCAGGTAGGACCAGCGCCCATGCACCAGCAGGAGGCGCTGCAGGAACTTGAACTGGGAGAAGGAGTAATCGGAGGCCAGGACAGCCTGGATCCCTTCCTGCCCACTGATGCCCACACCAATGTGAGCCGCTGCAGAGACAAGAGATGACAAGAGGATGAAGATGGCCACACACTTCAGAGCCTACCAAGTTACAAGCCCCTTCCCGTCCTTCTTCTCCAGTCCAGAGACTCAGTGGGCCCCTCCCCAGCTTCATGCCCAGCCTGCACACCTGCAGCATCCACACTCACTTTTAATCATGCTGACATCATTGGCTCCATCTCCAATGGCAAGCGTCACAGCCTTCTTGTACTTCTTGACCAGTTCCACCACCTGTGCCTTCTGCAAGGGGGTCACCCGGCAGCAGATGACAGCTTTGCAGGCACATGCCGTCTCCAGAAACTCCAGCTCCATGTCCGCCTCCAGCGCGTGGGCCTGGAGCACAGAGAAACCTGAGAGAGCCAGTCTTCCCAGGAGACGCCTGGGAGTCTCAGCTCCTCCCTATCCCCTTGGAGACCAGAGCCTTCTCTGAAGTCAGGCGAAATTAGAACAAGATATAAAAGTCATGGGACAGAAGTGCTCCCTGGAAAGATACTGCCCAAGCTAAGGACAGCGATGCCTACCAGGCTGTGACCATTGATGACCAGGGCGTACTCCCCAGCAACGGCCTCCAGGACAGAAGTTAGCTTGGAAGAAGAAAGCTTCTCCTGGTAGGTGAAGCCATTGCCTACGGAGCGGGATGAGTCCATCATCTTCTCCCGGGCTTTCCTGTCGAGGCAGAAATGATACGGTGTGGTCTTCCAGGACAGCAGTGGAGAGCAGGGATTCAAACCTAAACAGGGTCCAGAAACCCCCTCCTGAGCCCTGGGCACAATGCAGAGCACCGCCTCCCCTGAGCTGCTTGTTTACCTGAGCTCCTCCCGCACCTCCAGGACAGTGTGGCCAGTGACTATAAACACCTCGGTCATGTCGTCTGTCAGCATCTTGCAGGAATAACCAATGTTCACAGCTGTCTCTACCAAGAGAGAACGCAGGAGCTACGGACAGGCACCCAACAAGGTCAGCACACTTGCCACCCTGATGTCCTCAGCTCCATGCAAGGGTCCAATGGGGCTACTGTCAGTTACAACTGCCCCTGCCCTGCTGGGTTATCACCTTGCTTGTCTCCAGTTAGCACCCAAATCTTGATGTTGGCCAGCGTCAGGAGAGCAATGGTCTCTGGAACCCCTTGCTGAAGCTTGTCCTCAATGGCCGTTGCACCCAGGAGCTGAAAATACCACAAGGGTTCCTGACACAAGAGTCGCAGGCATGAGCACTCTGTGCCCACCCTTGGCCCGTCCCGCAGCCCGTACCATCATGTTGTTCTCAACCTCCTCGTAGATGCTAGCCAGCCTGTCCTCCCGGCTGTCCTGGGCTAGGCTGGCCTGGAGGCGTCGCTCAGCCCATTCCTCATAGTACTCTTCATCCAGATCCCTGTAGGCCAGTACCAAGGTCCTCAGCCCTTCCCCTGCATACTCCTGGAGGCAGAGTCGAGAGGCACACCTGGTAAGTGTGGAGAGCTAATTGATAGTGTGAGGATGACAATGAACAATCCTGCACTGTAGACTGGAGGTGTCCCAACAGTGTAGACTTTAGGGACGGTCTCCACACACACAAAGAGGTCACTATGGGATCTGGCTGATGTGTGAACTTGCCTGACTGTAGTAATCACATCACTATATATACATATCGAAACATCAGGCTGTATACCTTAAATTTACACAATAAAACAAACAAAACTAAGAGTAGCAGAACCCCCAGGCCGGCCCTTCCTCTCCTCACACCCACATTGAGGTGGTCCATGGTGATATTGAGCAGCTCCTGAGTGGAGTGGTGCAGTCTGTCGAGCAGGATAGTGTCAGCCCCTTTGCAGTAGAGTCGGATCTTCCCCTCTGGATTCCGCACTATGAATGGAGCAGGTAGAGAACGTGCCAGAAAAATTCACGCAGGCTAAGACTCCCAACCTAAACACGTCAAGAGTCACCTGGCACACTTCACCCATTCCAGGCCTGAATGCCGTCCCTAAACGCCCCAGCACCCCAGTCCTGGCCTCACCTATGACCGACATCCGCTTGCGGATGTTGTTGAAGTCCAGGATGGCCAGCAGCTGGTAGGTGATGGCTGTGCCCATCTCATGGACGGTGATCGTTTTGGGGGTGCGAGAGCGGAATACAAAACCAAAGTTCCTGGCTGCAGTGACCAGGGCCCCCTCATCTGGGGACTGAGCTTTGTAGTACAGCTCTCCTGGGTGGGGAGGAAGAATACATGTGGTGTAAGTGGCCTCGCCCAGCCACATGCCCCACCCAGGAAGCCCCAGCGCAGCTGCATTGCAGAGCAGAGCGGAGCCCAAGAACTCGAGTCGGGTCGGGAGGGCGCGAGCCAGCTCCTCAGCCCACCTTCATTCTTTTCTTCCGACATGACAGTATGACACAGGGAAAGGAGGCGGAAGAACTCATGCGTGTGGGGGTCCCCGATCTTGACAGCCTCCAGGAGGCTGGGGTCCCAAAATAAGAACTTCTTGTCAGCCAGAGGATTGAAGGAGAAGTCGACAGGTTCTGGCTTCTGGAACAGGTAAGAAGGCTCTTAGAAAAGGCTGGGGAGCCAGGCTGCATCCTGGGGAAGAGTTCATCCCTGCCCTCCCAACTCAGTAGGATCCTATCCATCGTGGACCTCAAAATTTCTACTTCTATCACCAGTTCTGCCTTAAAATACCCATTTCCCCAAGCATCTTCCATTTCTTATCCAGACAACACATCACTCCTGACTACACTGTTACTGGCCAGGCACCCTGTTTCACTGGCACATAGAATTAGGGAGAATGAATCTTACCTCTCCCAATTCAGCTTTGTGTCCCAGGACATCAAACACATCACCTACACACAGCCAGGGCAGAAAAAGAAGCAGTGTCAGAGCCGGAGCGCTCCAGAGCACGGGAAGATGCCTCCAGTGAAGAATCCCTGCAGGCACCGAGCCCCTCAACCTCATCGCGGAGCAGCTGTCACAGTGTCAGGCATCCAGTCACACCGCTGACTCGAGGGACAGGAAAGAGCAGGCACCCCAGACCCCAGAACCCCTAGTCCTGGTCATGGAAGAGCCCTGCACCCACTGCTCACCATCCTCCCTGTCTCCACCCTGAGGTGGCACTCCCCCAGCGCAGCTCCAATTCCACACCTCCCAGGCCTCCTTACACACCCATTAGACCCGTGCAGCAGACACGGCTCAGACACTGTCCGAAAGGCCTGGGACAGTACAGAAAGCAGTTACAAGCCTCGTCCACACTCTGCATAGATGTCAGCCCGACATGCTGCCCCAGGACGTCCCAGCAGCACAGCCACAGGCCACTGAAGCAGGGCCACACTGGGAAGACCAATCACAGCCACATTCCACAGACTCACAAGGACCCTGAGCAGCGCAGGGGAGACTCTAGCAGGGTTCCGTCTGGCCAGGATGCCCAGAGGCCAGTGTCTCACTTCAAACAGCTAAGAAACTCCCCTATCACCTGGAGCTAAGACCAGGGTTGGGGCATCAGAGGAGGACTCTCAGAATCGGCTTCCTTTTTTTGAAACAGTTTCACTCTTGTCGCCCAGGCTGGAGTGCAATGGTGGGATCACAGCTCACTGCAACCTCCGCCTCCTGGGTTCAAGTGATTCTTCTGCCTCAGCCCCCAGAGTAGCTGGGATTACAGGCACCTACCACCACGCCCAGCTAATTTTGTGTTTTTAGCAGAGACAGGGTTGCATCATGTTGGCCAGTCTGGTCTCAAACTCCTGACCTCAGGTGATCCGCCCGCCTCGGCCTCCCAAAGTGCTCGGGTTACAGGCGTGAGCCACTGCGCCCAGCCAGGATCTGCTTCCTGCCATGGGACACAGAATGGACCTCTTCTTTGTGTGTGGATTTTTCTCGAGAGACAGGGTCTCACTCTGTCACCCAGGCTGGAGTGCAGTGGCAATATCACAGCTCACTGCAGCCTTGACTTCCCGGGCTCAAGTGATCCTCCCACCTCAGCCTCCTGAGTCACTGGCCAGCTGAGACCACAGGTGCACACCACCACATCTGGCTAATTTTAAAATTTTTTGTTCTGCTTTGGTGGAAATCAAAGAAAAAAAAAAGGAAAGGAAAGTTTTTGTAGGGATGGGATCTCATAACATTGCCCAGGCTGGTCTCACACTCCTGTGCTCAAGCAATCCTCCCATTTCAGCCTCCCAAGTGCTAGGACTACAGGCATGAGCCGCTGTGCCTGGCCAGGATAGACCCTTTCAAGGCCCCTCAGACCCAAATAGGAAGGAAGGAAAACCATATGTTAAGGAAATGTGGGGCCCCAGTTCCACTGTCCTTCCAGGTGATATGTAAGCCCCAGCCCCAGTGGTGCCACTATACCGTAGCTGCGGCCATAGATGGAGCACTTGTTGAAGACCATGATGTTCTGGGTGAGGGTGCCCGTCTTGTCGGAGAAGATGTACTCCACCTGGCCCAGCTCCTCGTTTAGGGTGGTGGTGCGGGCTTCCGCCGGCGTCCGCTTCTTCATGCAGAACATCTTCTTATCCCAATTGATGAAGTAGCTGTGGCCCAGACGGATGACCTCCACACTGCACAGGGGACAGGAGGTGAGGCTTGGGTCGAGAAGGGGAGGAGGTGCCCCACCCACATGGGCCTTCGCTGCAGGCCCTCCGCCTAGGGAGACGAGAACGGAGAAGACACCTGGGCACAGGAACCTGGGTGGGAAAGGGCAAGGAGAGCCTGAAGGTGGAGCCGGCCGCACACAGCCAGCAGAGGAATGCCCCGACCCGACCCTCCTGACGCTCTCCAGACAAGAAGGTGCACAGGGCCTGGGCAGGCAGGACGGACAGCAAAGGAGGAAAAGGGGCTGCAGACAAGGCACTCAGCTAGTTCTTACCTCAGGACTAATAATACAGAAACCATGCAGAGAAAAACAAGAGAAAGTGCCAGAGGAAAGGGAGAGAGAAAAAAGAGAGAAATAATGAGGGTGCTGTGCGTGCCACAGCTACACAGACGCCACCCCAAAGAGGGGCCACCCCGGGGAAGGGAAGTGGAGGTGGCCTGAGGCCCACTCCTCACTGCCCCACACAGGCAGAGTGTGCTCCTTCCACCCTGGGCTCCAGGCTCTGCACCCCTGATTCTGAACACAGGGCAGGGCTGAGGTGCCGACTCCAGAGGGAGGGCCCTGGGCATCTGCGGAACAGCACTTCACAACGGCACAGCGCTTTGTGGTGGTTGTTTGCTCATTTGTTTTTTGAGCTAGGGTCTCTGTCACCCAAGCTGTAGTGCAGGGGCCTAATCATAGCTCACTGGAGCCTCAAACTCCTGGGCTCAAGCGATCCTCCCACCTCAGCCTCCCTAGTAGCTGGGACTACAGGTACACGCCACCACACCTGGCTAATTTTCATTTTTTGTAGAGATGGGATCTCACTGTGTTGCCCACGCTGGTCTTGAATTCCTGAACTCAAGAGATCCTCCCGCCTCCACCTCCCAAAGTGCTGGGATTACAGGTGACGGCCACCGTGCCCAGCCGATATAGTGCCTTTAACATCTCCCGGTCTGTTCATATCCTCTTCTTTGCTAATCATCACCTTTGGGATATGTACTGTCAGTGTTTAGGTCCAGTGCAGCTGAGCAATGGGGCCGTATCTGGAGCCCTGCTTCCCACCTGACTAAGGCTCCTATCAGGATCCCATTACCAGGCAAAACCTCAGACACTGGGAATGTCTTCACATTCCAAAGAGCCTTTTCCTCAAGCAGCTCTTCAACTCACTCTCAGCCTCCCCCAAACATAAACACTGTGACCTGATGAGACTCAGAAAGAAAACTGCTTTAGCAGCTCCCAAGGGCTTCAACTGAACTGAGATACAAAACACAGACAGCAAAGCCCATAGGTGGGAAAACAAAATTAGGCTGTAAGCAAAGACATTTAAATAGTGTAATGCAGAGGGAGGGGCAACAGTCACAATGAGCAGGCTACCACCCAATAACTGTAGTCATTTAAGTTTAAAATGTGTCTTCTAATCCAGCATCTTACATCAAGACATCCTATTCAAAGGTGACACAAGTACTACTGTTCCTGTTTACATGGGAAAACTGAGATCAAGGGAGGCCCTGAGTGACTGTGGATTTTCCTGAGGTCACATGGCCAGTGAGGAAGCAGGACTAAGCCCAGAACCTTCCAACTTTCCTCTTCACACTCTGGAAAAGCCGAAACTGTACTCCCTCAGCACAGAAATGCTGTTATCTTCTATTTATTATCACCAGCAGTAAGACTGGGGGGCCGGGAGAGAGAGCTGAGGGCTATTTGGGGAATCTGTGTGAACAAAAGATGGGAGACAGGGCGAGTTTTCAGCACCTCCAAAAAACATTTCCTTAAAAATGTCACAGATTCCCTTATCTAGAGTGGAAGGCACTAAGCAAAAGTTCCTCTCCTCCGGCCATTCTTCCCACCTCCTCTTCCTCCCATTCTCACTGGCTGCTCCCTGCTAACATTCTCTTCACCTCCAACATCCTACCTGTCTCCACAATCCTATGCATGCTGCACACCACTGTCAGTCAATACTTCCTAAAGCATTCTTTACTTTTTTTTTAGAATGCATTTTTTTCTTTTCTGGGGGTGGGGGAAAAAATGCATTTTTCGGTGAAAACCGGAAAACCTGCTAGACAAATTCTAAAAGAGCTGTTAACACTTAGAATGCATTTTCAGAACACAGTCTTCTGACTTTCTTCAAACTTTTAATGGTTAGTAAGTACAAAGTCCACAGGCAAAGATTCAAAAGCCTCCACAATCAGGAGCAAGCTATGCTTCCAGCTCTTGCTCAGGGCCCAAACCCCTGGCCAGCTATTTCCATAGGCCATTCCAAGGTGGCCCAGGGATGCCAGGCTCCCATCTCCACACCTCTACTTCCAGCCCTCTCCTCCTCCTCTCCTTTGCAGCTCCACCTTCACCCACCCCAGTCACCACTCAAAGCCCAGAGCAAACGCCATCTCTTCCGCCCTGCCTACCTGCTTCGGGAGCGACACTCCCCAGCCCCCTGGCACCCGGTACTTCCCACATTGTATCTCAGTCTGACACATCCAGATCTCCCCTCCCCGACCCGTCCATCTCCTGCTGCTGAAGGCAGAGGCCACCTTATACATCTCTGTATCCCCTTGCTTCACACGGAAGACTCTAGGTCAGGTTCTACAGCACTGGTTCCTATTTTGTTTTATAATGTGCTTAGATTGTCCTTCCTTTACTAAATGTAAGCACCTAGAAGGAAGGAGACCCATTCCCAATTCATCTTTGTAAGTGTGATGGCACCTAGCACACTTCTTTGTACACAGTAGGCATGTAATAAATAGGTGCTGAATAAATCGGTTGTTTTTTTTTTTCTCTAATACAGTCCCAAGTACCAGGAAACTGTGGTAAAAAGTTTGCTCTGCACACAAAGATAAACAGATAATATCGAATGTTTACAGTACAGGAAGAAGAGGACTTCAAGTTACTTCTCAAGGACTTCATTTTCATAGAAAAGAAAAGTGCTATGGGACCACCTGGGCTCCGGGGAGAGCCCCCGGGGCAGAGAGGGCACATACCTGACATAGAGTGAAATGGGCACAACGGTGTTGAGGATGATGATGTACGACCAGAAGGAGAGGAAGCCGGAGAAAAAGGCACTGTCCACTGCCTCATCCCAGGGCAGGTACACCTGGAAGCGCGTCCCCACCTCGTGTTCCCAGATGGCATTGCCAATGGCCAGGATCACCCCCATGCAAACCAGGAATCCAAAAATCTGGGGAGGAATGAGAAGCACAGGCGAGGCTGACATGTAGGAAGCCCTCAAAACCACGTACATCTGTGATGTATTCATCCCTTGAGCCCTCAAAAGCTCAGACATCTTTAAACTGACCGCATGCTCTCGTGCAAGCTTGTCCAGCCCGCAGCCTCTGGGCCACATGTGGCCCAACACAAATCCATAAACTTTCTTAAAACACCATGAGCTTTTGGTAATAGCTGAATGTTAAAAATATATATGTATATATGCGTGTGTGTGTATACACATATATATATATATATATATATATATATATATATATATATATATATATTATCGGCTGGGTATGGTAGCTCATGCCTGTAATCTCAACATTTTGAGAGGCTCAGGCAGGCGGATCACCTGAGGTCAGGAGTTCAAGACCAGCCTGACAACATGACAAAACCCCATCTCTAGTAAAAATACAAAAAAGCTAGCTGGGCCTCATGGCACATGCCTGTAATCCCAGATACTCAGGGGGCCCAGGCACAAAGATTGCCTGAACCCAGGAGGTGGAGGTTGCAGTGAACCGAGATCATGCCACTGCACTCCAGCCTGGGCTACAGAGCAAAACCCTGTCTCAAAAAAACAAAATAACAACAACAAAAAAAAAACAGGCCAGGCGCGGTGGCTCACACCTGTAATCCCAGCACTTTGGGAACCCAAGGCAGGCAGATTACCTGAGGTCAGGAGTTCGAGACCAGCCTGACCAACATAAAGAAACCCTGTCTCTACTAAAAATACAAAATTAGCCAGTCGTGATGGCACATGCCTGTAATCCCAGCTACTCAGGAGGCTGAGGCAGGAGAATTGCTTGAACCCAGGAGGCAGAGGTTGCAGTGAGCAGAAATCACATCATTGCACTCCAGCCTGGGCAACGAGAATAAAACTCCATCTCAAAAAATAAATAATAAAAAAAAAATGAGATTTTTGTTTTTTAACTTATCAGGTATTGCTAATGTTAGTGTATTTTATGTGTGGCCCAAAACAATTCTTCTTTCAATGTGGCCCAGGGATGTCAAAAGATTGGACACCCCTGCTCTAGTGGAAAAAGCTCAGAACTGGTGACATGTTCTAGTCTGTCACCAATTATCATGTGGCCTTCTGTCTGACCATTATCGCATCTGTATGATGGGGAAACTGAAATAGTTGATTAGCTCCCAATCTGGCACCTTGAAACCTTCCAGAGTCCTCAAAGTTGGTAAGAGTAGGGACAAGCTACTTTTTTATTTTTATTTTTTAATGGTACTTTAGGCTATGGGGTACATGTGCACATCCTGCATCCTGCAGGACTGTTGCATAGGTACATACGTGCCACATCCCCCTCAGGATGAGCTACTTAACATACCAGAAAGCTTACCGTAAAATATCTATTTACCTGGGCTAGGCCTCCACAAACCAACAAAAATGCCAAGCTACGGTAATGTTCACTATCTCACATAGACTGCCTTTTTTTTTTTTAAATTTGGGAACCAACTGTATGTTCATAAATGTACATTGCTTCTTTTTTGAGACAAGGTTTTGCTTTGTTACCCAGGCTGGAATGCAGTGGCACGATCCTGGCTCAATGCAGCCTCAACCTCCCAGGCTCAAGCAATCCCCCTGCCTCAGCCTCCAGAATAACTGGGACCACAGGTGCATGCCACCAAACCTGGCTAATTTTTAAATTTTTTGTAGAGACAGGGTCTCACTATGGTGCCCAGGCTGGTCTCGAACTCCTAGGCTCAAATGATCCTCCCACCTTGGCCCCCCAAAGTGCTGGGATTACAGGTGTGAGCCCCCACTCCTCGTCTAGATTTCTTTAGTCAAAAATCTTATAAATTTTGGAGTCTCTGGAGAGACTGATAAAAAAAAAACCAGACCACTGTCCAATTTCCTACAACTATTTCCAAAACTGCCTTCACTGTTGAGGCTTGGAAACAAAATAGGAGATTGGTGCCCAGTGACCACCAGGGGGCGACTGGAGCCCTACAGACAACCACGTCCCCAGGCTGGGTTTCCGCACACCCTATAAAGCCAGGGCGGAAACCCGCTCACCAGAGGCTGGCCCCAGCCTTTGCAAGCTGGCATGTGGGGGGCAGGCAGCAGACAGTGCAGGCACAGGAAGGGGAGGAGAGCCCAATAAGGAGTTCAGATTTCTAGCTAAACAAGAGAAGGATTCAGGAATTGCCAAAAACTAAAACAGAAACTTTTCCTTTGGGATCCTTCGTTCTTAGAAGTTGGGGGAAAAGACCCCGCCAACCTCTTCCAAATGGAAATTTTTCTTTTAATTCCCTCTCCATGCCCATGAAGGCCTCCTTGTCCCTGGCAAAAGCAAACAGAAGGTCACATGCTTCACAAAGTCATCATCATAACTGGAATCAGAGAAGGGATGATTTGTTTTAGCTTTAAGTTGTTGATTCATGCACGTTCCTAAAGTTTTTTTAAATAACATCTTCCAACCTAAAAGGAGCCTAAAATAAACACTGCCTTTGTGTAGCTGACCTGCTCGTGGCTTTAAAGCCAAACCTGAAGCTTTACTGACCAAAGAAGAGAAAGGAAAGGAAAAGGAGCCACCCAGGGCGAAGCAGAGGGCGGAGGCAGGGAACCAGATGTGGGGACCTTACCCAGAGCACCAGGGTGTTCATCAGGCGATCAATACTCGTTCTTTTGAACTTTGTTCTGCCGCTGTTTTGCATCAGCTTAGTGTCAGGACCTAGAAAAGAATGGGAAGGGCTGGGAAAGCCGAGTAACACATCTGCCTCTGGGCTTCTGCCCTGATCCCCGGACTGCAGGACACCAAGGTGCAATAGAGACACTGGCTGGATAAGAGGCCTGTATGGAGAGCTGGAGGCTTCTTACCTTAGGTATTCTCCTACCGCATCCTATACTCCTGAGGGAGGGCTCGCAGAGTCGCTAACCCTTACCCTTCTTTCTTTGGATGCTAGGAGGCTCACCTGCAAAGATGACCAGCCCGAAGCACCACTCGGTGTTTCGCAGCACACAGCCCCGCAGCAGCATGTTCTGGTTGCTCAGGGGGAACTTGTTTTCCTTCCAGTAGAGGGTTCCGCTGAATTTGTCCAGTTTGTTGTTGGGAGGTTCACAGATCACTTCACCTGAACGGAAGACAAGAATTTCACTGCTCAAGTACTGCTCCAGTCTACAGCCTGATCACGAGACCATAAAACAAAGAGAAAATGAGCCGAGGGAGAGGAAGCAAGAACAAGGGCCCATCTATATGCTGCTGCTGGGAGTGTGAGCTGATGCAACTCTTCAGGAAAATAATGAAGCAAATCGGGCACGGCGGCTCACGCCTGTAATCCCAGCACTTTGGGAGGTCAAGGCGGGCAGATCCCTTGAGGTCAGGGGTTCGAGACCAGCCTGGCCAACATGGTGAAACCCCGTATCTACTAAAAATTAAAAAATTAGCCAGGCATGGTGGTCGGCGCCTGTAATTCTAGCTACTCAGGAGGCTAAGACATGAGAATCACTTGAACCTGGGAGGTAGGGGTTGCAGTGAGCCGAGATCACACGACTGCACTCCAGCCTAGGCGACAGAGTGAGTCTCTGTCTTAAAAAA
>PVKP010038386.1:0-20923 GCA_004027715.1 Plecturocebus donacophilus
AAGAGATCCATCTATCAATATCACTAGGAAATGATGCCCTGTCCCCAAGATTGAGCATCCCTAAACACCAAGGCACTTACAGAACCAACCCTCTTTCAGGTGGCCTGCTTTCAAACCCAATGAGCCAGTTCTTACCACACCCTCCCTGGCAAGATGGGAGTGTACAGATGAATAAATACAACTTGTACAACTAAATGCTGCCCAGCATTTACTCAGGACTAGGGCACAGCTTATTACATTTATCCCAATGAATTTTCAGAAAATGGTCTGGGTAATAAATTGGAGGCTCATGCCTGTGATCTCAGTACTTTGGGAAGCCAAGGTAGGTTGATTGCTTGAGCTCAGGAGCTCAAGAACCTGGGCAACATGACAAGATACCATCTCTACAAAAACAAATTAGCCAGATGTGGTGGCAAGTGCCCATAGACCCAGCTACTAATGAGGCTGAAGCAGGAGGATCACTCCAGCCTAGGCAATGGAGGCTGCAGTGAGCTGAGATGGCGCCACTACACTACAGCCTGGACAAAAGAGTGAGACCCTGTGTCAAAATAATGGGAGGCTCCCAGTGAGGCATGAAGGAACTGAAAGAACTTCATGAACAGGCCTCAAGGTCCCCACCCAGGTCTCCCTGCCTTCACTCTCATCCCTAATATCCACCTTCTCCAGGGCAGCCTAGGTTGATATAAATCAGAACTCAGCTGTGTATGGTGGATCACACGTGTAATCCCAGCTACTAGGGAGGCTGAGACAGGAGGATCTCTGGAAACCAAGAGTTGGAGACCAGCCTGGGCAACATAGTGACACCTGTCTCTATAAAAAAATAAATAAAAAGGCCAGGCACAGTGGCTCACACCTATAATCCCAGCACTTTGGGAAGCCAAGGCAGGCAGATCACCTGAGGTTGGGAGTTTGAGCCCAGCCTGAACAACATGGAGAAACCCTGTCTCTACTCAAAATACAAAAATATTCGGGTGTGGTGGTACATGCCTACAATCCCAGCTAATCATGAAGCTGAGGCAGGAGAATCGCTTGAACCCAGGAGGCAGAGGTTGTGGTGAGCTGAGATTGCACCACTGCACTAAAGCCTGGGTGACAAAAGTGAAACTCTGTCTCAAAAAAAAAACACGCATATATAAAATAATAAATAAGGCATGGTAGTGCACACCAGTAATCCCAGCTACTTGGGAGGCTGAGAAACGAGAATCGCTTGCACCCAGGCAGTGGAGGTTGCACTGAGCTGAGATGATGCCACTGCACTCCAACCTGGTGACAGAGCAATACTTCATCTCAAAAAAAAAAAAAGAGCATATGTGTTTTGTTCCACTCCCTGAGCCTTCAGGTATTAAACATCCCTAAGCATAAAAATAGCAGTCAGTTTAACCTGCTCAATGAATTAAGAGCAAGGTCAGTGGAGGAGCTTCTTGATTCAAACTCTGTCCTCCTCCTGAGGCTCTGCCTCTCCCATAGTGTGTCCAACAACCTGCTCGCCTACCAAGCTCCAGGGAACTCAAAGATGGGCATCCTTCTTCCATGAAAGGAAGCCGAGCCAGGTGATCAGCAGAGGCACTGGTGATGAGGAATGCTGAAGTCCATGCTACAAATGTGGCCTTCATAGCAGGTTGAACACTGCAGGTGAGGCTGAAGGAATCCAGGTTATAGGTGATGTTAGGGGTCAACTTGACACGGTTAAGGGATATCCAGATGGCTGGTAAAGTGTTATTTCTGAGTGTGTGGCTGTGAGGGTGTTTCCAGACAAGACTGGCATTTGAATCAGTGGACTCAATAAGGAGGATCCACCCTCACCCCATGTGACTGGGCACCACCCAATCAGCAGAGGGTCCAGACACAAGAAAAAGTCAGAGAAATGGCAAATTCATGTGACCTCTCTTCTGCAGCCAGGTTGCCATCCTCTCCTGCCCCTGGAAATCAGAACTCCAGACTGTCTGGCCTCTGGGGCTTACCCCAATCACTCCAGGTTCTCAGGCCTTTGGTTGTCGACTGAGAATTCCACCATCAGCTTCCTTGGGTCTGAGATCTTTGGACTTGGCCTGAGCCATGCTACCAGCTTCTCGGGTTCTCCAGCTTGCAGATGGCCTAGCATAGGACTTCTCTATAATCACATGATCCAGTTTCCCTGGTAGATCCCCTCTCAACCTCAATCCATCCACTCATCTATCATCTATCAATCATCCATCATCTATCCATCCACCTGTCATGTATCCATCCACTATCTCTCCATCTGTCATCTAATTATCATCTATCTAACTATCATCTACCAATCTATCATTTAGCCATCCATCCTACTAGTTCTGTCTCCATGTAATAAACAGACCCTCTGCCTGCCAATGACTTTCAACTGGGTCATGGACATAGGCCATTTAGGTACAATGATCAGCCATGGAGGCCCAAGCTCTATCCATCTCCCATGAGACAATTTCTCTCATCACCTGGACCACCCAAACAGCCTCCCACCAGGGTCGTGAGGTCCTCTGCTGATGTCCTAGTGGCTGGCACCATGGATGTCCCAGATTTCTGCCCACTATCTGGGTTTGAATGAAGGCCTGTATCCTGGGGATCCCTGGAATAAATAGAATGAGGAACTGAGCCTGGGTCTGGGGATTGTCTCTGTAAGGCCAGCGAGTCTGTGGAGAATTCAATGCACCAGTCTGGCTCCATCACAGCTTACCATAGTAAGCTTACCCCAGAACAGGCAACAGAAACAAAAACAGCCACCCTACTGCCCCCATGGCCACAATCCACTGCCCCCACGTCACGTGCAATTTGACATTCCAGCTCGTCTGGGCTCGGGATGCATCTTACGTCCTTGTTTAATTGGCAGTTGTTT
The DNA here is from genome assembly GCA_004027715.1 of Plecturocebus donacophilus. Classification (NCBI taxonomy): domain Eukaryota; kingdom Metazoa; phylum Chordata; class Mammalia; order Primates; family Pitheciidae; genus Plecturocebus; species Plecturocebus donacophilus. The sequence goes on from PVKP010038386.1 coordinate 2,846, forward strand.
TTCTTTCTTACTGTTACAATAATAATGTATCGTGCAACTGATGGTGTCTCAGATTTGAAGAGTTAGGGTATGTGCAGCAGAGGCCCTGACCTGATTCCCAAAAAAATGACAGAGGTGGTGCAGTGGGGCACTCCTTACATAGAGGGTAGAGTCTAAAATCCAGTACAGCCAAAATCACACACAAATGGGGCTTCTTTGGCTAAACAAATGTACATGGTCAGCTGGGTGTGTTGGACACAAACACCGCAAACAGCAGTAACACCCGGGATGCCAGATGCTCAGAAAGAGACAGAAAAAGTGAGACTGACTCAAGGGACAGTCACGTGCCATGGCAAACAGCATCAACTGCCTGCTTGGGCAGCATTTTTCCCTCCTTTTCTATTCTTGAGATGGAATCTCACTCTGTCTCCCAGGCTGAAGTGCAGTGGTGCGATGCCTTAGCCTCCCAAAGTGCTGAGATTACAGATGTGAGGCACCATGCCCAGCTTCTCCTTTTCTACTCAGCTGCCTTAATGACTTGTGAGATTTTACCCCATTTGGCAGAAAAACAAACTGAGGCCCAGAGGAGAAGCCAGAACTACAAAGCTAGTAACAAGCAGCACTGCCAGGGCCACAGCCTGGATTCAGGCCACAGGGCAGGAAGGAGGGAACCAGAGCATCCTAGAGGACAAGAAAACTCACACTTACTTCCTAGACTTGGCGCATTTCTTCTTCCAGTTCTTTATGAAAACAGGCATGACTTGTTCCGACGTGTCCTCCTTGTTTAAGGACTAGTGGTCACTGCTCTCCAGAGGCTGGTGGTAGCCCCGGATGATCAACCTGAGGCCAGACACAAGGAGGTTAGGCAATGAGAGTTAATGAGAGAAGGAGCATGGGGTTCACATATGCATGCCGATGCTGTGCCCCTCCCCAGCACAACTGCCTGCTGCAAACAAAGACAGCCACACAGCTGGGGATGTCTGAATGTGCATAGACATTTGCACATATTACAAAGTTACTACAGCTCATTCTGTTGGATCATAAAGGAAAAATGGCTTTCTTTTGGGGGGCTGCATAGGAAAGTTTTAGGAAAAAATGATTTAGGAGGAAAATACCAAGAGGACTCTAATTCACTCTTTATTTTTAAATCATTCATTCATTCATTTTTTTATTGTTTTGAGATGCAGTCTTGCTATGGCACCCAGGATGAGTGCAATAGCATGTCCTTGGCTCACTGCAACCTCTGCCTCCTGGGTTCGAGCAATTCTCCTGCCTCAGCCTCCCAAGTCTGGGACTACAGGCACTCGCCACCACACCTGGCTAATTTTTTGTATTTTAGTAGAGACAGGGTTTAACCATGTTGCCCAGACTGGTCTCAAACTCCTGAGCTCAGGCAATCTGCCACCCTCGGGATCCCAAAATGCTGGGATTACAGGTATGAGCCACCATGCTCGGCCTCATTCCTTTATTTATTTGGTGACAGAGTCTCGCTGTGTCACCCAGGATGGAGTGCAGTGGCACGATCACAGCTCCCTGCAGCCTCCACCTCCTGGCCTAGAATGATCGTCCCAACCCAGCCTCCCAAGTAGCTGGGACTTCAGGTGTGAGTCATTATGAGTGGCTAATTATTTTTTACTTTTTATTTTTATAGAGACAGAATCTCCCTATGTTGCCCAAGCTGATCTTGAGCTCCTAGGCTCAAGCAATCCTCCACCTTGGCCTCACGAAGTGCTGGGATTATAGGTGTGAGCCATCATGCCCCGCCACCTTTTTAAAATTTTACATTAAAAAAAGCTAATATGGGCCAGGACCAGTAGCTCATGCCTATAATCCTAGCACTTCAGGAGGCCGATGTGGGAGGGCTTTGTGAGCCAAGAGTTCAAGACCAGCCTGGGCAACATTGGGTGACTATCTCTACAAAAAGTAAAAATAAAAAATATTACCCAGTCATAATGGCTCACAACTGTAGTCCCAGCTACTCAGGAGGCTGAAGTGGGAGAATTGCTCAAGGCCAGACAGTGAAGGCTGCAGGGAGCCATGATCGTGTCATTGCACTCCAGCCTGGGAAACAGAGCCAGCCAGACCCTCCCCCCCCAAAAAAAAACAGGTTGAGGGGTGGAAAAAAAGGCTGACACAACAAAGCATTAGCAATCGTGAAACTTGGGTGATAAGCTTGAGTTTTATTATATTAGTCTTCCTATGTGACTCTATGCCACTGGGTACAGTGGAGCAATCTCGGCTCATTGTAACCTCCGCCTCCTGGGATCAAGTGGTTCTCCTGCCTCAATCCACGTAGCTGGCATTATAGGCACCTACCACCAAATCCAACTAATTTTTGTATTTTTAGTGGAGACAGGGTTTTACCACATGGGCCAGGCTGGTCTCAAACTCCTGACCTCAGGTAATCAACCCACCTTGGCCTCCCAAATTTCTAACATTACAGGTGTGAGCCACTGCACTCGACAAACTGAACACTTTTATAATAAAAAGTTAAATACTTTTTTTTTGTTTTAAAATAATTTCAAATGTATAGAAAAATTACTCAAATCATACTAAGAATTCACTCAACTCACCACTATTAACATGTTGCCAAGTTTACAGTAACATTCTGTCTCTATCCATTCACACACACACACACATGCAAACACATCTTTTTCTAAGCCATTCAAACAGTTAAAGGACTATCACAGTGGCTCATACCTGTAATCCCAGCACCCTGGCAGGTTGAGGTACATGGATCACCTGAGATCAGGAGTTTGAGACCACCCTGGTCAACATGATGAAAATCCATCTCTACTAAAAATACAAAAATTAGCCAGGTTTGGTGGTGCATGCCTATAATACCCAGCTACTCAGGAGGCTGAGACAGGAGAATAGCTTAAACTCAGGAGGCAGAGGCTGCAGATCACATCATTGCACTCCAGCCTGGACAACAGAGCAAGACTCTGTCTCAAAAAAAAAAAGAAAAAGAAAGAAAAAGTTAAGATGTAGGCTCTACATCTCTTTACCCCCAAAAAACTAGGGGTATCCACTTACAATCCAGCACATGCTCTTATGTAACTGGAGAACAATTTTCCCAAACAAGAATGGATGTTATTAGTATGCATCTGGTGTCCTGCAGTCACATACAAATTACATCAACTGTCCCAGTGATGCTCCTTAATAGTAATTTGAAGAAGTTATTTATGAAATTTTTACAAGATTAGATGTTTTAAAGAGAAGAATGAGACCAGGCATGGTGGCTCATTCCTATAATCCCAGCACTCTGTGAGGCTGAGGCAGAAGAATCACTTGAGCTCAGGAGTTGGAGACCAGCCTGGGCAACACGGTGAAACTGTCTCCGCAAAGTACAAAAATCTGTTGGGCATGGTGGAGCATGACTATAGTCCCAGCTACTGGGGAGACTGAGGCAGGAGCATCACCTGAACCTGGTACATCAAGACTGCAGTGAGCTACGATTGTGCCACTGCACTCCAGCCTCAGCAACAGAGTGAAAACCTGTCTCCAAAAAAACAAAAAGATGATGCATATTAGGGCAAAAGAAAGATTCTTCAAATAATCCCCAATAAGATGTTGACAATAGGCAGAAAAAAAAATGTACAAAAAGAAAACCACAAGGTGGCTGGGCATGGTGGCTCACACCTGTAATCCCAGGACATTGGGAGGCCGATGTGGGTGAATCACCTGAGGTCAGGAGTTCAAGACCAGCTTGGCCAACATGGCAAAACCCTGACCCTACTAAAAATACAAAAAATAGCCGGGGATGATGGTGCATGCCTGTAATCCTAGCTACCTGAGGGACTGAAGCAGGAGAATTGCTTGAACCCAGGAGGCAGAGGTTGTATTGAGCTGAGATCATGCCACTGCACTCCAGCCTGGGAAACAGAGGGAGACTCCATCTCAAAAAGAAAAGAAGACCAGAAGGAGGCATACTAAAATGTAACAGTGGTTGCCTCTGGGTGTTTCCTTACTACTGATCTGTACATGTGTTTTTTTTAACCCACATTGCATATGGTGAGACAATATTTTTCTAAGGAGTGGGGAATGGGAGGAGAACAATGTCAATAATAACTATACCTAATATTTAAAAAACCCAAATCCGTCAGGTAGAACATAATGTTCAGGCAAAAAATAAAAATAAAAACCCAAATCTAAAGCTAAAGCAAGAGCAGTTCAGTGTATGGCTGTCCCAGGCCAAGCCTCCTGCAGATATTTAAGCTGCTCATGGCCATGTGTTTATCACATTCAAGGTGATGGATTTGGGGGACAGAGTTGGTGTCTCTGAGACCACATGGCCAGCACAGGCAGATTCAAGACAACTCTGCAGAACAGCGAAGGAGAGAGAAGTCAAGCAGGGAGCCCAGCATGTTCATTTGTTCATTCATTCATTCCCCACCACCTCCCTGAGGTCTCCAGTGCCCAGCCTTACCCTGTGATCCACCAGAAGGTGATCCTGGACAGGAAGGAGGTGCTGGACTTTCGGCAAGAATTCTAGTGGGAAGAAAGAACAGGTTAGGGAGGAAGAAGGAAAGGAATGATTCAACTTTTCATCCAGGCCAGAGCTTGGCAAAGAGTAGTCACCTGCCATTCTTCCTTCAAGAAGACCAGTGTCGGCCTGCATGGTGGCTCATGCCTATAACCCCAGCACTTTGGGAGGCCAAGGCAGGCAGATCACAAGGTCAAGAGATCGAGACCATCCTGGCCAACATAGTGAAACCCCATCTCTACTAGAATTAGCTGGGTGTGGTGGCATGCATCTGTAGTCCCAGCTACTCGGGAGGCTGAGGTAGTAGAATCTCTCTCCCAAGGTGCTGGGATTACAGGCATGAGCCACTGTGCCTGGCCAGTTTATTTCTAAGTAGAATTTATTCCTTCAAAAATTCTGTTTGCAAAATATGCAAAACCATTATAGAGAAAATTATATAACAATAGAGAAAAAAATTAAAGACCAAAACACATGGAGAAATAATGTTTATAAATCAGAAGATTCAATGGTACAAAGATTTCAAATTCCCATTACAGCAGGTGCAACTAAAAATAAAACCAAAAAATTTTAATTATTCCAAACCGATTCAACACAATTCCAATCCAAATCCTAAGAGGTATTCTTGTGGAATATCACAGCTGATTCCAAAATGTATGTGGAGAAATGCACAGGGTCCAGGGCACACATAACCAAGATTTATTATCCACTGGATATCAAAACATAAAACTAGATGAGTGATTCTCAAACTTTTTGGTTTAACATTCCTGCAAACTATTGAGATTCTAAAATGCTTTAGCTAACATGGGTTAGAGCTATTATATTTATCACATTAGAAAGTAAAATAGAAAATTAATTAATTTACTTATTTATTGAGAAGGGGTCTCGCTCTCTCACCCAGGCTGATGTGCAGTGGCATGATCTTCGCACACTGCAATCTCTGCTTCCCAGGTTCAAGCAGTTCTCCTGCCTCAGCCTCCCAAGTAACTGAGATTACAGACATGTGCCACCACATCCTGCTAATTTTGTATTTTTAGTAGAGACAGGATTTCACCATGTTGTCCAAGATGGTCTCAACCTCCTGACCTCAGCCGATCTGCCTGCCTCAACCTCCCAAAGTGCTGGGATTACAAGCATGAGCCACCACACCCAGCCAAAACAGGAAAGTTTTTGATATCAATTCATTCATTTAAAAATAAGAAATCTATTATATGTGAACATAAGTAACACTTTAATAAAAAATAGCTGTTTTCCAAAACAATTAAAAAAAAAAATCAGTGAGAAGAGTGACACTGTTTGACACTTTTGGAAATCTCCTTTACTTGAGAAACAGCTTGTTTCTCTTATCTGCTTTTGCCCTCAATCTGTTGCAATACTGCATTTGATGTGGCTCTGGAAAACCCTATGGTACACTTGTGAGAGAATGAGTCTGAGTCAAAAAATCACCAAGTGTTACTATGAAAATAGTTTTGACCTGCCCAATACCCCACTCTGAAAGGGTCTAAGGAAATCAGGAATAGAAGAGCCAGGCAAATCCTTGTATACACAATCACCTGATTGGTGACCAAGGAAGCTCTACAGAACAGGAGGACACGGCCTTTTCAATAAATGGAATTAAACAATATCTTCAACATCATCATCGTCATCATCATCATGTCATCTAGGAAAACAAACTGACCCCGTCTCACACCACACACAAAAAAAATTCCAGAGATTGTTGATTTAAATGTGAAAGTCAAACAATAACAGAAAATAATGTAGCATATCTTCACACAGGGATACAAAAACCCCTGATTACAAAGGAAAAGTCAGAAATATTCAACTACATTAAAATAAAGAATTTAATCACAGAAATGCAAATCAAAACTACAATGAGTTATCATCTCACTCCAGCTTAAATGGCTTTTATCAAAAAGACAGGCAATGACAGATGATGGCAAAGATGTGGAAAAAGGGGAACCCTTGTACACTGTTGTTGAGAATGTAAATTAGTACAATTGCTATGTGGAGATTCCTCAAAAAAAACTAAAAATGGAAGCCGGATATACACCCAAAAGAAAGGAAATCAGTACACTGAAGAGATTCCTGCACTCCCATGCTTACTGCAGCATTGTTCACAATAGCCAAAATACAGAATCAATCTAAGTGTCCATCAATAAATGAATGGATAAAGAAAATGTGGTACTTGTACTACTATTCAGTCATCAAAATGAATACAATCCTGCCATTTGCAACAACAAGGATAAAACTGGAGGACATCATGGTAAGTGAAATAAGCCAGGCACAGAAAGATGAACATTGCATGTTCTCACCCATATGTGGGCGCTAAAGAAAAAAACTGCACCCATGTAGTAGACAGAGTAGAGGACAGAAAGGCAAGTGGGAAATAAGGAGAGATTGGTGAATGGGTAGAAAAATACAGTTAAAAAGAATAACACTAGTGTTCAGCAGCACAATAGGGCAACCCAGTTAACAGTAAGTTGTTTTATATTTCAAAATAACTAATAGACTAGAATTGGAATATTCCTAACATGAAGAAATGATAAATACTTCAGGTGATGGGGTACTCTACCCTAATTTGATAGTTATGCATTGTATGTTAGCATCAAAATACCACATCTACCCCGTAAATATGTATGGTTATTATGTATCAGCAATAATTAAAAACAAAAAAATGTTTCTGTTAGCAAAGAGATACCTTTAAGAGAATAAAAAGGCTAGCCACTAGCTAGTAAAAGATAGCTGCAACACAGATATGAGGCAGGGAGGGGAGGACTTCAAAATATTTATCCCTTATACAAACCAATAAAACAAGGAACACCTACCAGAAAATTAGGCAAAAGACTTCAATGAGTTCTTCAAACAGAAGATATACAAATGGCATATATATATATGGCTGCTCAACCTCAGTAGTAATCAGGGAAATGCAAATTAAAACCAATTTGGAGTGTTAATTAGTACAACCACTTTGGGAAACTAATACTGACCTACTCCATGACCCAGAAATCCACTCCTAGATATATACCCAAGAGAAATATATATAAGAATGTTCATAGCAGCTTAATTCACAATATCCAAAACCTAGAAACAATCTTTAAGAAAATGAATAAACAAAGTGTAATATAATCATACAACAGAACTCAGCAAGTAAAAAAAGAGTAACCAACAACTTAGATAAATTGCAAAAATCCATTATGTTAGGAAAAAGAAGCCAGACAAAGTAGAGTCAATACTGTCTGAGCTCATTTATATGAAGTTCAAAAACAAGCAAAACACAAGTATAGAGGCCAAAGTAAAAACAGTGTGGATAGAATAGCAGCTTCTTTCTGGAAAAGAGCATCAGAGAACTTTCTGGGGTGATGCAAATATTCTATAGCTTCATCTAGGTAGTAGTTACATAGAAATATGTAAAATATTCTTTTAGGCTGCACATTTTCACATTTTATTGTGTATGGCATACACCTCAGTTACACACACAAAAAAAAACCCCACTATGTACCTACCAGAATGGTTAATAAAATTTAACAGATTGACAATTCTAAGCCTTGGCAAAGAGGTGGATAAGCAGGAATTCTCGTACATTGTTTGTAGGAATCTAAACTGGTGCAACCACTTTGAAAAATAGTCTGGCATTACTGGTAAAACTGAAGATATAAAAAAAGAACATAGCAGTAGTATTCATAATTGCTGTAAACTGGAGACAAATATCCATCAGAAAGAGAGTGAAGGCTGGGCATGGTGGCTCACATCTAATCCCTGCACTTTGGGAGGCCAAGGCAGGTAGATCACCTGAGGTCAGGAGTTTGGCATCAGCCTGGCCAACACTGAAATCCAAAGTCTATTAAAAATAAAATTATTAGCCAGGCGTGGTAGTGCACACCTATAGTCCCAGCTACTGAGGAGGCTGAGGTAGGAAAATCACTTAAACTTGGGAGGCAGAGGTTGCAGTGAGCCAAGATTGAGCCATTGCACTCCAGCCAGGGTGAAGAGAGTGAAACTCAGTCTCTAAAAAAAAAAGAGAGAGAGAGAGAGTGAATATAAAAATTGTGTTAGATTCATAGTAGAATATTATTCAGCAATATCTAATGAACAAACTATAGCTCTATAAAACACAGATGAAGCTCACAAAATGACAGAGTGAAAGCAGCCAAGTAAATAAAACAAAGTAAATGGTTCCATTTATATAAAGTTCAAAGAGCAGGGAAAACTAAACTACCAAGTTTGGATGCGATTTACAAAAAATGATTTTCATCAAAGTCAGGAGAGAGGTAACATTTCTGAGGAGGAGGAGGCATATACCAGATTAGGGCTTTCAGTAGCTCTGGCATTGGTCTATTTAATGACCTGAATATTGGTTACAGGTTTACACTTTGTTGCACCGCTCAATGATTCTTCTGTGTGTATGTTTGATTTTTTGGGGGGAAGAGGGGGACGTAGTCTTACTGTGTCACCCAGGCTGCAGTGCAGTGGCACAATCAAGGCTCACTGCAACCTCCGCCTCCTGCATTCCAGTGATTCTTTTGCCTCAGCCCCTGAGTAGTAGGAACTACAGGTATGCACCACCTTGCCTGGCTAATTTTTGCATTTTTAGTAGAGATAGGGTTTCACCATATTGGTCAGGCTGGTCTTGAATTCCTGACCATGTAATCTACCCACCTTGGCCTCCTGAAGTGCTGGGATCACAAGCATGAGCCATTGCACCCCGCCCTGTGTGTATGTTATAGTTCACAACAGAAGGTTAAAAACAATCAATGGGACCTGTTGGTTGATTGAATTTGGTAGAAGAGGGGAGGAGAAAGAAAGATTCATAGACAAGTCCCAGGTTTCTGACTTGCACAATTGCTTGGGTGGTGATGCTTTTCTTTTCTTTTTGTTTGGAGGGGGAGTCTTGCTCTGTCACCCAGACTAGAGTGCAATGGCACAATCTCTGCTCACTGCAACCTCTGCCTCCTGGATTCAAGTGATTTTCCTGCCTCAGCCCCCAAATAGTTGGGATTATAGGCACCCACCACCATGCCCAGCTAATTTTTTGTGATTTTTTTTTTGTTTTTGTTTTTAGTAGAGGCAGTTTCACCATGTTGGCCAGGCTAGTCTCGAACTCCTGACCTCAGGCAATCCATCCACCTTGGCTTTTGAAAGTGCCAGGATTACAGGAATGAGCCACCATGTCCAGCCAGTGATGCCTTTCGTTAAGACAGCAAACAGCATTTTTGGAGGAAGAATATGAAATAAATCTTGGAAGTGCTGAATTTAGAATACTTTTTAGACATCCATGTAAAGATGTCCACTAGGCAATTAGGTATTAGCAGATGGAGATCTCAACAGCAGAGTTTGGGGTAGAGATGAAAATGTTGTATTCACCCATGAGTGAGGCCATGGACATGGCTGTGACGGTTTAGGGAAAGAATGACAGAAGGGCCTAAGGCTGATTGATAGAACATCAACATTTAATGGCCAAATACAGGAGAATAAGCCAGAAAAAAAACAAATTGAAAGTGGTAGGAGGAAAATGAAGAACATGTCATGAACAATTAAGAAGAAAGAGCGTCTCAAGAGTAAGAAGTCACTCTCTGCAGGCTGATGCATAGCTAGGGGGTGACGTGGATTATGTGTAATTTTCAGCAAGTCAGTTTTTACTCTACCTCTTTCTGGCTGACTTGGCACAAGCAACAACCCAACAGAAAACCAATGCTTCTAAGAATGGCTGCAAATTTTTATGTGCTGTCTTTTGAGGTGAGAAATCAAGTCTGAGCTCTTCTTTTTCCTGATTCTCAGGAAGAAGGAAGGTAGATGTGAGAATACCGACTGGTTCTATGTGTCACTAGGCAGCATCACTGTTAAAAGGTCAGCACACAGATGCGAGCTCACTTTTCTCCTTCTTCCATGTGACTGAAGTGGCTGAGAAGGTTGTCACTGCCCCCCACCCCAATACCCCCAAACTGTCAGGGACAGCCAGGGCCAAACCTACTGCTTGGGCAGAAGAGTCCAGGGCAGGTGTCCAAGGCCAGATCAGCAGTCAGCCAGGGCAAATGGGCTCGCTCTGCTTACATCACCTGAGGCAACTGACAGAAAGGAGTGAAACGTAGGGAAGATCTCCGTGTGTTTGAGAACTGGGGAGATGAAAAGGGCTCATCTCACGGCCTGCTTTAGTTTGAAAAATTTAAGCTTAACTAGATTCCAAAAAAAACAGCATTTCCACATGAACCAGCTGAGCTAATTTCAGTCTTCTACCCTGGAGTTTGCTGCCCAAGTCCTAGTTAAGAATAAAATGTACAGTCCTTTTGTTTTCCATTTTTGAGTGCAATGTTTAATACAAATCTTTCTCCCATGGACCCTATAGACTTGTAAACAGTGGCTATAGATTGGAGACAACTCTAATATTACAGGGATCCCTGACCAGAATAATATGAAATTACCATAATTTCTCAATTTCTGGCACCACACACATAAACTGCATCTCACACACGAGGCAGACTTACCTACCTCTCAGAAAATTGCACAGATTGAACAAGAACAAATATTAATTAATGTGTTCCTTAATGGCTGGTGAATAATAATGTTAACTAAAACAAAAACAAGTTTTATTTTTAAACCTACTATTGCCCCCACCAAATATTTAAATCACAGAGTCTAAACTGACAGAACAGCAAATTAACATGGTCCTTTGGGAAGGAAATCTGGTGATACATATTAGAAACCAATCCTGTTATTTGTTGCTTTTTTAAAAAAATGACTAATGACTAAATGCTAAGTTTCATAAATGATAGTACAGTCTTACAATGAATACTATGTAAACACTTTAAAAATGAGAAGCTTGTGTGAGAACTAGTGTTGAAGGAGACACAAAGTATTTACAAATTATCTATAGAAGGATAGCTAGTATTTGTGGAACACCTACGTACTAGGGCTGTGCTGACTGATTGTACACCTGCTGTTTAATTTGATAATAACTTTACAAGGCAGGTGGCATACTAACCTCATTTAACAAAAAAAAAATGGAAGCAGAGAATTAAGTTTATTATCTACTATTGCTGACAGAGGACATAGCAGAATCAGAATTTAAAACCATGAAACCTTGATTTCAGAACCTATACATTCACTCTCCGTGCCAGTGTGTCATAAAGTATACATCGTTTTGAATAAATTATTTAATATGCATCAATGTTACATATTTCTTAATATACAGCAATGTATACAAAACATCAATGTTATGTGTTTATCTAATATATATCAATGTATGAGTTCACAGCTTTTATCACTAAGGATTTTTGGATATCTTTAGTAAATTTTAAGAAAACTGTTACCAATTAACAGTACCAAAGATACAAATATATGGCAAAAGTAAGAAGAAGGCATTTCAGTGACTGAAAGTTTGGAGAACAAAACTCTCACTTTCTCAAAAGGCACTTTCTTCTTTTTAAGCTGCAATACTGTATGAAATTTTCACAATTATTTATTACTTCAAAGAGTTTTTTCAAAAAAAAATAAAACAATCCCTCCTGAAACATTTTTCAAATAAAACAAGAGTAAAATCACTACCTTAATGTGTACTCTCAGAAACTGGAAACATCCTTCATATCTAACATTAGAGTTAAATACAGTTATCAACTTGATTATTCCTTTACATTAATGACAAGAAAAAGAGATCATACGATACTGCCAACTGTTACAAGAGCCTGAGCATACATATGCCATATATCATGATAAAGTCTCTTTAGACTCAAAATTAAAGGTGAAAAGAGAAATGAAAACAGGGAGAGATGAGATGACACGTTTCCCTCAACTAATTTACTCTAATACTATCTTTGTAATACATGTGTTTAGAACAAAACAATGCTACAATGAGCATCTAGGTTAAAACCGTTCTCAGAGAGGCAACTCCAGAATAGACATATACAGTATGCTCCTTGATGTAAAGACCTGCTAGTGAGAATTGACCCCTTCCCATATTCCTCTATAAATTTAGCAGAATTCTAATCAAAATCTCGATGGGATTTCTCCTAAAACTCATAAAAATAATTCTAAAATTCACCAAAAACAGTAAATTCATGAGAATAGCTAAGAAAAATTTGAAAATGAGCATATTTGCCCTATCAGATATCAAACATCTATAAAAAGCCACAGGGGAGGGGAAGTAATGGAATAAACACAGACAGACCTGTCACTGGAACAGAACTGAGACTCCAGAAAGAGGTCTTATGGATGCAGGAAAACCTTGTGACATTTAAAATATGAACAAGTCAGTGAACTGAGAGATGCAAAAGCCTATGCATTTGGGAAAAAGTTAGATTTCTACCCTCACACTAGACACAAAAGGAAATTCCATACAAACTAAATGAGCTCAGGGTGAAAAAAATTTTTCACATAAAATATATGAACATTTTTTAAAGATAATCTTGGGATGGCAGAGATTTTGCTGAACAAGGGGGAAAAAAACCCAAAAGCTATAAAGAAGTGAAAGATTTTCAAGTTGAATAATGAAGATTTTTTTTAAATGAAAGATCTGACCACATACGTTAAAACTTCTATATAAAGACACCATAAACAAAATTAAAAGACAAGTAACAAATGAGAAAATACACGTAACACATATAACAAAATATTAACCATTGTGATATCTAAAGAATTCCTATAAAGCAATAAGAAGAAAAGATAACCCAGAAGGAAAAATGGGCAAAGTTATGAACAGGCAATATCCAGAAGACTAATGTAACACCTAGTAAACTACAATCTAGGGGATTAAAGAAGTCATGTTTTTTAAAACTAACAAATTACACATATTTACATGATAGCAGAATGGGAAATGTCCTTGTAAACTTGAATCTACAGACAAAAATTACCAAGAAAAATCATTAAAATTTTCATAAGACTTAAAAAGACCTCTGTACTAGCATCTGTCTAAATCAATATGAAAAATTCTAAGATTTATCTAGGCAGAAGAAGAAACACAGTTAATAAAAACATGAAAACCTCATTATCAAACAAGATGATTATAAATTAAAAAAATACTTTAAAATGTGAAAATCATTAAACCTCACTGATACTTGGGGAAAATGCAAATCAAAATGATGACATGACAGTTTTCATATATCTTAATGGCAAATATCTAAAAAGTGAGAATGCCCAAAATTGGCAAGGGTACAGGGTACCCAATATTCCCTTACATTACTGGTGGAATTTTTAACGTGGGAAAATAGTTGTGATATGTTTTTGTTTATTTATTTATTTATTTTTTGAGACACAGTCTCACTCTGTCAGCCATGCTGGAATACAATGCCACAATCTTGGCTCACTGCAACCTCCGCCTCCCCAGTTCAAGCAATTCTCCTGCCTCACTCTCCTAAGGAGCTAGGATGAATTTTTGTATTTTTAGTAGAGATAGGGTTTCACTATGTTGGCCAGGGTGGTATCAAACTCCTGACCTCAGGTGATCCACCCACCTAAGCCACCCAAAGAGCTGGGATTATGGCCACCACCATGCCCTGCTGCAATATGTTAAGTGAGGAAAAGACATATTAAACATAAAGTAAGATCTCAACTATGTTCTAAAATAATAACTATGTTTTATGAATACCTTTATGCCAGGGACCAGGACTGTTTACATGTACTAGTGCACTTCATATTCACAATAATCCTATGAGTTAAAACTATTATTGCCCTCATTTTATAGAGGAAGAAACTGAGACAAGAGATCAAGTGACAGAGCCAAGACTTCAACTAAGGTTGACTCTAGAGTCCCAGATCTTAATCACTAGCACAATGTACAGAAATTAATCAAACTCTTTAAACACAGTGGAGTATACGGTCTACTTTAATTCCCTATTCTGTCATAGATTTTCTACTACTTCTCAAATACAATGATTTTTAAAAGGATCAATAATCACAAGACAGCAACAGTGTCCCTGAAATTCACCTAGAGATGCTAACTACAAAATAAAACTTATAAATCATAATCCAATAGCTTTAAATATTTTAGTACAAGAAATTTTTCTAAATGAATTTTATGTGATCTATAAGAAACAGATTAAAGCAGTATTTTATTCTATCAGTGTATTTTAAAGCTCAAATGTGGCCGAGTATGGTGGCTCATGCCTATAATCACAGCACTTTGGGAGGCTGAGAAGGGTGGATCATTTGAGGTCAGGCGTTTGAGACCAGCCTGAACAACATGGTGAAATTATGTCTCTACTAAAAATACACACACACACAATTAGCCGCACATGGTGGCACATGTCTGTAGTCCCACCTACGCAGGAGGCTGAGGCAGGAGAATCACTTGAAGCTGGGAGGAGGTTGCAATGAGCCAAGACTGCGCCACTGCATTCCAGCCTGGGAGACAAAGTGAGACTCCATCTCAAAAAAAGAAAAACAACAAAAACTCTAATGTAGAACGTGTATAATGAGAACAATAAAATTCTTCTGATGAACACAAACTTTAAATTATGGATGATTAGGCATCTTATGTCAAACTTGTTTTGATTGCATGGTTTCAAGAAAAGCCTGATTCACAAAGATGAGTAGATGATAAAGCATGTTTTGCAAATGATAAAGAATGTTTTCTGTGTGCTTTTTAAATAGTACATTTATCTAAGGATTTAATTACACCTATACAGATGTTTTAAAAGGAGAACATTTCTAAATTAATTCTGTAATAATGTTAAAGAATGTGAATACTTGGTAGCTGTAAACTTTTTGGTAAAAAATAACTTTACAGTATGTACTAATGCTGATATATGCATAAGGCAGTCACGTTATTTCATAATGCAATTAGTTCTAATAGTACTGAATGTGTTTATATGTTACAGGAGCAAACAAGCACCACCCTAAAATTTCAAAATATCAACATAAAACTACAGTCTTACTAATCAATAACATTTTTATCCTTTCTGAGAAGGAAAAGGAAAAAAAAAATTTAATTAAAAAATAAAATGGCTTTTTTTTTTTTTTTTTTTCCTGAGATCAGTCTCGCTCTGTCACCCAGGCTGGAGTACAGTGGCGTGGTCTCGGCTCACTGCAACCTCCGTCTCTCAGGTTCAAATGATTCTCCCGCCTCAGCCTCCCTAGTAGTAGCTGGGACTAAAGGTAAGTGTCACCACACCCAGACAATTTTTTTATTTGTAATAGAGAAGGGATTTCACCATGTTGGTCAGGATGGTCTCAATCTCTTGACCTCCTGATCCACCCACCTTGGCTTCCCAAACTGCTGGGATTACAGGCATGAGCCACCGAACCCAGCCTAAAAAATAAAATGGCATTTAAAAAGCTTCAAGTCTATACACAAAGTGAGAAACTCTATTCCAAGTATTGTTGTCCTAGGTATGAGCATTATAGACAATTTACATTTTCTTCCTTTTTCTAATTTTCTCTCAAATATTCTAAAAATATTCTTTAAAAAGCATTGTTTTTTTTTTTTTTTGCTTTTTTACTTTATTTTGAGACAGAGTTTTGCTCTGTTGCCCAGGCTAGAGTGCATTGGTGTGGTTCCAGCTCACTGCAACCTCTGCATCCAAGATTCAAAGCAATTTTCATGCCTCAGCCTTGCAGGTGGCTGAGACTACAGGTGCACATCCCACCACACCCAGCTAATTTTTGCATTTTTTAGTAGAGACAGTGTTTCATCATGTTGGCCAGGCTATTCTGGAACTCCTGACCTCAGGTGATCCACCTGCCTCTGCCTCCCAAAGTGCTGGGATTACAGGTGTGAGCCACCATGCCTGGCCATCTTTTTATTTTAAAAGTACTATAATTACAAACCACAGAAATTTGCAAAAAAAAAAGTACACAGGGAGGTCCAAAGTATGCTCACCCAAATTCCTCCAACATTGTAACTTATGTGACTCTAGTATACTGTCACCATCAGGAAACTGACCTTGGTACAATCCCAAGTTTATTCAGGTTTCACCAGTTTTGTATGCAAAATGGGACTTGAGAATGCTAGGATTTGTATGCAATATGTGTGTGTGTGTGGTTGTATAAAATTTTTTTTTTTTTGAGACGGAGTTCCACTCTTGTTACCCAGGCTGGAGTGCAATGGCGCGATCTTGGCTCACCGCAACCTCCACCTCCTGGGTTCAAGCAATTCTTCTGCCTCAGCCTCCCGAGTAGCTAGGACTACAGGTGCGTGCCACCATGCCCAGCTAATTTTTTTATTTTTAGTAGAGACAGGGTTTCACCATGTTGAGCAGATGGTCTCAATCTCTTGACCTCTTGATCCATCTGCCTCGGCCTCCCAAAGTGCTGGGATTATAGGCGTGAGCCACCATGCCCTGCCAGTTGTATGAAATTTTATCACATTTGCAGCTTTGTATAATCACACCTAAAATACAGAACTGTTCCATCCCTACATAGCTCCCTCATGCTATCACTTTAAACTGTACCACCCCTCACCTCCCATTCCTAACTCCTAGCAACCACTAAATTTGTTCATCTCTGCAGTTTTGTTATTTCAATAATGTTACATAAATGCAGTAATACAGTATGTAACCTTTAACTCTTTTTTTTTTTTTTTTTTTTTTTTTTGAGATAAGAGTCTTGCTCTGTCACCCAGGCTGGTGTGCAGTGGTGTAATCTCGGCTCACTGCAATCTCCACTTCCTGGGTTCAAGTGAGTCTCCTACCTCAGCCTCTCCAGTAGCTGGGATTACAGGCATGCACCACCATGCCCGGCCTTCACTGAGTATAACTCTCTTGAGATGACCTGGTAGTACAAATCGGTTGTCCTAATATATTAAAATTTAGCATGATATGCACTTGAGTGTATATAAACATTTATAATATTTTAAAGGTTAAAACATTAAAATGTGAATCAAAGGCATATGAAATCCCTGGTTCACTGACAGAACAAGGATTCTGAAATACAAATTTTGAAAACTGGTAATCTAATACAAGTCTGTTACAATCCACTACAGGTTGAGTATTCCTTATCTGAATGCTTTGGAGCAGAAATACTTTGGATGTGGAATTTTTTCAGCTTTGGGAATATGTGCATTATATACCAGTTGAGCTTCCCAAATCTGAAAGTGTGAAATCCAAAATGTTCCAAAATCTCAAAACCGTGAGTCCCAATATGACACTCAAAGAAAATGCTCACCAGGACATTTCAGAGTTTAGATTTTAGGATTAGGATCCTCAGCCTGTACAAGCACTTTACAGAAGAAAGGCCCAGGGCTCAGTGCTATGTCTTATCAGTGTTTACAAGAGTACATGGTTTGCAAGAACACCTGGTTTTGCACTTTTTATGGCCAAGCTCTAGATTCCAGTTCTTTCCCAACCCAGTTAAGTATGTTACATTCAAATGTGACCACTTGCTACCCTTTCAAGTTCTTCCTAATGATCAAGGAAATGAACTCCTCTTAAATTTCCAGATCTGTGTGGTACTTCAGCTAGCACCACACCTCAGATCCAATTATCCAGTCTCTATGTGCAGCAGGTCCACATTATAAGGCCTCCCTCAGAAAGAGCTACCCCAACCTAGAACAGAGTCTAACAAACTCTTCTCCCTCTCCCTTCCTCCAGGTGCCTAGACCCCCTATCTACTTCCTCCCTAGGCTAACCTGCTAAGTCTTCTGGATAGCTCACCCCCACTGCCTATCTGTTAGCTAACTGGGTGTGATAAAC
>PVKP010038387.1:0-20897 GCA_004027715.1 Plecturocebus donacophilus
CCCCCCATGGGAGACAGCTCCGCCAGGAGGAACAGGTGGGGGCCCCCATGGGAGACAGCTCCGCCAGGACGAACAGGCCAAGGACACCCCCCATGGGAGACAGCTCCGCCAGGAGGAACAGGTGGGGGCACCCCATGGGAGACAGCTCCGCCAGGAGGAACAGGTGGGGGCCACACCCAGGTGCTGCCCCACAGCCACTCATCCTCAACCACAGCCTCTGTCACAATACGGTGCCTGTGCTGGGTGAGACCGTCATCACCAGGATCTCATGTGATCCTCTCACAGCCCTGGATCAGAGAGGAATCGGGTCCTCATTTGACAGGAAAGTGACTCCTCCGAGGGCCCAGGGTCACACAGTTAGAACCATCAGACCACCTGGGCCTGTGACATGGACTTGAAGGGTCTGTGCCTTTTCTGAAGCCCCTCGGCCTGGCCAAAGGGACAGCTCCTCCCCCTGGCACGCTACTCTCTGTGCCTCCGCTTCCTCATGGGTAAAATAGGGATGATAATAATAGTCTCTACTTCATGGGACTACTAGGAGAATTCAATGACATTCACATTCCTGCAGCACTTAGCATAATTCCTGGCACATCAAAAATCCTACCAGCCACTATTGCCACTGCTGCTGTTGCCTTGACGCCAGGCTGCCTCCCCTGCAGCCCCCTCCAGCTTCACCCTGCAGTGAGAGAGTCCAGGGACCCCAGTCAGCGCTCTGGAGTCATTTTCCTTACATGCACTTGAAACATCAATAAAAAGAAGACCAAAGAACAAAAATCCACAATTACTCCACTTCACTACCCGGCAGGCTCAGGGAGCTGGGTCCCCTGAGAGAATGGCTTCATTAAATCACAGACATCCTTCAGCATTAGAAGCCAAACAAGAAGCGATGTAGCAACTGGCTGAAATCTGTTTCCATTAAAATGTGTTTTGTCTCCTTCTCCTGGAGGAGAGTTTTGTCCTAAGGGCAGCTCCTAATCTCACAAACCTAAGGGCCAGTCTGTTCACCCATCTGAGCCAGGGGTGCCTGGGGGTAGCCAGGTGCCCTGTGTCCAGAGGGGGAGCTTTTAAGATGACCAAGGCCTTGTTCTGGTCCAAATTCTCAGACAACTCACTGAGCCTTCCACCCACCCCGACTGTTGAGCTTGGAGGAGCCTCCTCCCCAGCCCTTGAGAAGAGACCTGGATCTCCCAGAGCTCAACCGAGCCACAGGAAGGTCCCGAAAACACAATGGAATGAGGAGAAGTGAGCTTTTTGTTTGTTTGTTTGTTTTGTTTAACATGTTTTGTTTTTTTGAGACGGAGTCTCGCTGTCGCCCAGGCTGGAGGGCAATGACGCGATCTGGGCTCACCGCAACCTCCGCCTCCCGGGTTCAAACAATTCTCCTGCCCCAGCCTCCCGAGTAGCTGGAATTACAGGCACCCACCACCACACCCAGCTAATTTTTTTCTTGCATTTTAATAGAGACCGGGTTTCACCATGTTGCCCAGGCTGGTCACAAACTCCTGAACTCAGGCAATCTGCCCGCCTCGGGCTCCCAAAGTGCTGGGATTATAGGCGTGAGCCACCGCACCCAGCCAAGAAGTGAGTTTCTAAGGGTTCTCAGATTTGATAGTGACAACCAGAGGTGACCAACAGCTATGGACAAAGCACAGCACGACAGAAAACACTGTGAACCCCAACAAACCACACAGGCAGACCAGGAGCAGTTACTGCCAGCACACCCTGGAAAGGCCCTGTGCCCATGTCTTCTGGGGGCTGGGTGCTATCACTGCCTTCTTTCTTCTCCCAGCTCTCCCCCAGCCAAAATGGGGCCAGTGTCATCCAAATTCATTCCTTCAGCTAACATACCCCGAGTGCTGGCTCCCTCCTGGACGGGGGAGCTGCAGCATGAACAGGGCCGCCTCCCCGACTCCCACTGTGGGAGGCTGACTCCAAGCAAATCATCATGGTTCAGTGTGAACAATGGGTGTGACTGCTCCCCAGACCGTGGAAACCGCAGCTCGAAGGCAGCAACCTCTGCCCTTCAAAATCAAAAGGTGAGTGTTTGTCATTTGAAGGGACAAACTCCAGTAAGCACAGAGGGCAGTTTGTGCTAGGGTGGGTGAGATGGGGGTGTGAGTGGGACCACCACCAACTCATTCTGTGCACAACGTCAGACTCTCCTCTGAATACATGTTGCATCAGGACCTAAGGGTTGTCAGTGTATACGGGTCTCATAGGATTAGCCTGCCTGGGGCAGTCACAGCCCAAGATCTTGGCCTTCTTGCAAAAGAGTCCCCAGAAGAAGTATGAACCTTCTCACACCTGTCAGGCCCTAGCAATGCCACGCTGCTTCCTTTATCCCATCCGCATGCAATCCCGTGAAGGAGGCAGATCAGGGAGTGCCTCTCCCATTTTGCAGACGAGGAAATGAAGGCCCTGGAAGGTCACATGACTGTAGTCCCTGGGTCTCCAGGTGCCCTGACCAGAGTGCTCTATCTGCCCCAGCCATGCTGGCATCACTCAAGAGGGGACAGTCTCTTGATCCCAGTAGGCCCTGGGAGACATTTTACAAAGCAGAATCAGAGTTTGGGGGTTTGAGGGAAAGGTCGATGTCCACCTTTGCTGGCTTCTCTCTTTTTAGCCACAGGCTCTTGGACGTCCCTGGCCTGAACTCAGGCAATGTGGCAGCCCAGCCACTGCTCCTGAAATTCCCCTACAGCTGAGAATCTACCCCCAGGACTTTATTCTTGGAACCAGGATGCTTTCTTCAAGAAACCAAGAAAGAAAGGACACTACCATGTGGAATGGAAAAACTGCCCACATTTCCCACTTCTCTACCTAGATATCAGAGCCAAGGGTACCTGAGAGCAGGTGGGGAAAGCCAGCGAGAACAGGGGTCAGAGCTGCACTGACATCTCCTGAATTCTGCCATACGACCGACGGTCCCAGGCTCAACCTCAGAGGACATCAGAATCTATGGACTTACCCACTATGGTTGTTTTTATTTAGGTTTGTTTTTATTACACAGAAACTAGTTTGCATTTTCTCCCTCTAGAACCATGAAACTCCAAGGGAGGAAGAGGACATTTACGTTACCCAGGGGAAAAGCTCTGGACAGGATAATCATGACCTCAGAAGTGACTAGACACTAAAATCCCAGGGTTGTCCCTTGGAGAGTGTGCCCAGCTTCCAAGCCCCCTGCCTATATTGGGGAAGTCCATGCTGTTATGGGCTGAATTGTGTCCTCCCAAAATTCATATGTTGAAGCCTTACCTGCCAATACTGCAGAATATGGCTTTATTTGGAGACAGGGTCTGTAAAGAGGTAACTAAGGTTAAATGAGGTCATTGGAGTAGGCCCCAATCCAAAATAACTGCTGCCCTTATAAGAAAAGAAGATGAGGCCAGGCATGGTGGCTTACGCCTATAATCCCTGCATTTTGGGAGGCCAAGGAGAGTGGATCACTTGAGGTCAGGAGCTCAAGACCAGCCTGGCCAACATGGTGAAACCCCATCTCTACAAAAAACACAAAAATTAGCCAGGCATGTGGTGCACATCTGTAGTTCCAGTTACTCAAAAGGCTGAGGCACGAGAATCACTTGAACCCAGGAGGTGGAGGTTGCTGCACTCCAGCCTGAATGACAGGGTGAGACTCTGTCTCAAAAAAAAAGACAATGAGAGAGACTTCCAGGAAGATGTCAATGTAGGGAGCACAGGGAAGCTGCCCCCACCTAGACAATAACTGCACTGGCAGAGTCTGTCCTACATAACTATTTTGGGACTCTGGGGGAGCCTATTGGAGGAGACTATTTTAAGTAGGGGTGACCAGAAGCTTGCAACATCCAGGGGAAAGCTTGGTCTGTACATTGTGGTTAATTACAGCCAACCTCAGCTTTTAGCAAAGCAGCAGCAGCTACTTATCCCCCACTCCGAGCTCTGTGGCAGACATCTGTACATTTGTTCCTGGAGCAACCTGCACATAGCCTGTGGGAGCCAGAGTAAGCAAAAATTGACCCTGGCCTCCAATTCTCAGGATCTGTGTTCTGATTGCTGATTGCAGCTTCTGATGGCAGAAGTGCAAAGAGACATTGTTGCACCTCCCCATTGTTGTAAGCCCCTCTCCTGGCTGAATTGAATTCCAGGGGACTTAAAGGAACAGTGTCCTTTACCGCCCCCCCACCCCCCCCACACCATCTCCATTTTTCTTTGTTTCCCTTTTGGCAGCCACACATTAAAGACCATGACATTCAAAAGCAACTGGATATACAAGGAAAATTAGAAAGTGACCATGCATGCCCAAGGAAAGAAGCAGGCTCAGAAAAAAAAAAGACACTGAGAAGATCTTAAGTTTACACCTCAGGCTGATCCTTGGCACAGAGACAGCCTACAGCAATTTTGAAAATAAATAAATACATAAATAGCAACAAAGACAAAAAAAAAAAAAAAAAAAAAAAAAAAAAAAAAAAAAAAAAAAAAAAAAAAACAGCAAACCCTAAGGGAGGGGGAGAATCTGATGTCCAGAGTTACTACATTATTAGATTCAAATGTCCAGTTTTCAACAGTATCAACAAAAATAACAAACCATGCAATGAAATAGGAAAGTGTGATCCATTCAACGGAAAAATGTAACTCAACAGAAACTGCCCCTGAAAAAGAGCTGCAGATCTACTAGACAAAGACTTTTAAACAGTTGTCCTTAAGATGCTCAAAAACTAGAGGAGATGTAGAAAAGTTGTAAGAAATGGCCTATAACAAAATGGAAAAATCAATAAAGAAATAGAAAACAAGAAACCAAAAAGAAATTTCAAAGCTGAAAAGTACAATAACTGAAATGTAAAATTCACTAGAAATATTCAAAGACTTATTTGAGCAGATAGAAGAAAGAATCAATGAACATGAAGACAGGACAAAGAAAATTATTGAGTCTAAGGAACAGAAAGAAAAAATTAAAGAAAAGTGAACAGAGCCAAAGGAACTTTGGGACACAATGGACCAACATACACATTGTAGGATTCTCAGAAGAAGAAATAGAGAAAGAGGAAGAAAGAATATTTGAAGAAACAGTGGCTGAAAATGTCCCAAATTTTATGAAGACATGAATATAAACATCCAAGTTTTAGTAGAGATGGAGTTTTAACATATTGGCCAGGCTGGTCTTGAACTCCTGACCTTGTAATCCACCCACCTTGGCCTCCCAAAATGCTAGGATTACAGCCATGAGCCACTGTGCCCAGCCTAATACTCCAAGTAAGATTAACTCAAAGAGACCCACACTGAGACACATTACAATCAAACTTTCAGCTGGGCATGGTGGTACATGCTTGTAATTCCAGTACTTTGCGAGGCCAAGGTGGGCAGATCACTTGAGCTCAGGAGTTCAAGACCAGCCTGGGCAAAATAGCAAGACCCTGTCACTACAAAAAATACAAAAATTAGCTGACTGTGGTGGTGTGCACTGGTAGTCCCAGCTACTTGGAAGGCTGAGGTCGGAGGATCACTCAAGCCTGGGAGGTCGAGGCTGCAGTGAGCTGAGATCATGCCTCTGCACTCCAGCCTAGGCAACCAAGTAAGACCCTGTCTCAAAAAAAAGAAGAAGAAATAATCTGAAAAGAGTTAAATAACTGGTCACATACGGGAGCTTCTCAAGATTATCAGCATATTTCTCATCTGAAACTTTGGAGGCCAGAAGTCAGTTGGCCAATATATTCAAGGTTCTAAAAGAAAAAAAATTGTCAACCAAGAATTCCATATTAAGCAAAATTGTCCTTCAAAAGTGAAGGAGAATAGGTATATAGAGTAAAGTTGTAGGTATTAGAGGCTAGGAAGGGGAGGGGAAGGGAAGGATATGAAGACTTTAATCAGTGATACAAAATCACAGCTAGATAGAAGGAATAAGTTCTGATGTTCTACAGCACTGTAGGGTGAACATGGTTAACTATAATTTGTGGTATAGAAGAGAAGATTTTTGAATGTTCACAACACAAAGAAATGATAAATGTTTAAGGTAATAGATGTGCTAATTATCCTCATTGGATCATTCCGCATCATATATATATATCAATCAAAATATCACTCTCTATTCCATAAATATGTACAATTATGTGTTAACTCAAAATAAAAGAAATAAATGTTTTTTGTTTTTTGTTTTTCTGGACAGTCTTGCTCTGCCACCAGGCTGGAGTGCAGTGGCGTGATCTTGGCTCACTGCAACCTCCGCCTCATGGATTCAAGTGATTCTTCTGCCTCAGCCCACTACAGGCACACACCACCATGCCCCAGCTAATTTGTTTGTAGTTTTAGTAGAGACAGGGTTTCACCATATTGCCCAGGCTGGTGCTGAACTCCTGACCTTGTGATCTGCCCGCCTCAGCCTCCCAAAATACTGGGATTACAGGCATGAGCCACTGCATCCAGCCTAATAAATGTAATTTAAAGTGAAAAAAAATGTTAAGTGAAGAGAAATTAAGACATTCTCAGATAAACAAAAATTAAGAGAGCGTTCACTAGTGGTTTTGTTACCACTAGGCCTACCCTGCAAGCATTTCAAGTATCCTGCAGGGTGAAATGAAAAGACCCTAGACAGTAACTTGAAGCCATGTGAAGAAATAAAGATCTCAATAAAAGTAAATATATGTGTAATTATAAGAGATAAATTATTGTAACAATTATATGTAACTTCATCTGTTTTTTACATGATTTCAGAGACTACAGCATTTTTTTTAAATAGTCTAAAAGCTAGTATTATAAATTTGGTTTGTAGCCCCACATTTTATTATCTACATAATTTAAGAAACTAATGGATTTAAAACAGTCATTGGCTTTATTTTTAGGCACACTGTATAAAGATGTAGTTTTGTGACATTGGCAAGTAGAAGGAGTGTGGATAGAATTGTAACAGAGCAGAGTTTCTGTGTGTTATTGAAGTTAATAAGGTATAAATTCAAATTAGAGTGTTATAATTTTAGCATGCTAAAGGTAACCAAACCCCATGGTAACTACTAAAAAAACAGCTATAGAGTATGCACAAGGCCAGGTGTAGTGGCTCACACCTATAATCCCAACTCTTTGGGAGGCTGAGGGACGAGGATTGCTAGAGCCCAGGAGTTTGAGACCAGCTTGGGCAACATAGCAAAACTCATCTCTACAAAAAAAAAAGTACAAAAATTAGCTGGGTATGGTGGCACATACCTGCAGTCCCAGCCACTTGAGAGGCTGAGGTGGAAGGATTGCTTGAGCCCAGGAGGTCAATGCTGCAGTGAGCCATTATGCCACTGTGCTCCAGCCTCAGCAACAGAGTGTCTTCCTGTCTCAAAAAAAAAAATGCACAAAAATAAATGAGAAAGGAATTTAAACAATTCACTAAAAAAAATTAACCACAAAATAAAACTATCATACAGGAAATGAGAGATTAAAAAAAAACTTATAAGGCACATCAAAAACTAACAGTAAAATGACAGAAGTCCATCCTTAAGTAACAAAAATCAGTAAAACCAAAATTTGCCTCTTCGGAAAGATTAACAAAATTGACAGCCTTTAAATAGATGGACTGAGAAAAAAAAAAAAAAAGACTCAAATTATTAAATCAGAAACAAAAGTGAAAATATTACTACAAATTTTACAGAAATAAAAAGATTATAAGTGGGTCCTATGAACAACTGTATACCTCCAAAATTACATAATTTAGATAAAATAGACAAATTCCTAGAAACACAAAAACCAAGACTAATTTCTATTTTCAGAAATAGAAAATCTAGGCCAAGCTTGGTGGCTCACACCTGTAATCCAGCACTTTGGGAGGCCCAGGCAGGTGGATTACATGAGGCCAGGAGTTCAAGACCAGCCCAACCTGCATGGCAAAATCCCCTCTCTACCAAAAGATACAAAAATTAGCCAGGTGTGGTCGTGCACACCTGTAGTCCCAGCTACTTTGGAGGCTATGGTGGGAGAATTGTTTTGAACCTGGGAAGCAGAGGAGGTTGCAATTAGCCGAAATTGCACTACTGCACTCCAGCCTAGGCTGAGGAAGGAAGGAAGGAGGGAAGAAAGAAGGAAGGAAAAAGGGAGGGAAGAGGGAGGGAGGAAGGGAGGGAAGGAGGGAAGGACAGAGGGAGGGAGGACCATAAGAAGGAGATTGAACCAGTCATAAAAAATTTCCTGACAAAGAAAAGCTCTAGTAGACCTGATGGCTTCACTGGTAGATTCTATCAAACATTTAAAGAAGGGCAACAATCCTCAAACTTTTCCAAGAAATTGAAGAGGAAGGAACACTTCTTTACTCATTCTATGAGGCCAGCATTACCTTGATACCAAAGCCAGATAAAGGCTCTACAAGGAGAGAAAACTACAGACCAATATCCTTTATGAACACTGATGCAAACACTCTCAAAAAATTACTAGCAAATCAAATTCAGCAGCTTATTAAAAGCCTTATACACCATAACCAAATGGGATTTAGTCCTCAAACAAGGATGGTTCAACATACAAAAGCTGACCAATGTGATATACTACATTAACAGAATGAAGGGAAAAAAATCATATGATCATCTCAATAGATGCAGAAAAAAGCAGGTGACAAAATTCAACAGACTTTCATAACTTAAAAAAAAAAAAAAAAAAAAAAAAAAAAAAAAAAAAAAACACTCAACAAACTAGGAATACCAAAAAAAAAAAAAGTACCTCAATTGGCCGGGTGCAGTCACTTACCCATATAATCCCAGTACTTTGGGAGGCAGAGGTGGGCAGATCATCTGAGGTCAGGTGTTCGAGACCAACTTGGCCAGCATGGCAAAATCCCACATCTACTAAAAATACAAAATTAGCTGGGCACAGTAGCACGTGCCTATAATCCCTGCCACTTAGGAGGCTAAGGCCAGAGAATCACTTGAGCCTGGGAGGCAGAGGCTGCAGTGAGCCAAGAGCATACCACTGCAGTCCAGCCTAGCAACAGAGTGAGACTCCATCTTAAAAAAGAAAAGAAAAGCAAAAAAAAAATCTCATATAATAAAAGCCATTTATGAAAAACCTAGAACGAATGTGATACTCAATGGTAGAAGATTAAAAGCTTTTCATCTAAGATCAAGAAGGAGGCAAGGATGTCCACTTTTGCCACTTCAATATAGCAATAGAAGTTCTAGCCAGAGAAATTAGTCAAAAAAGGAAATAAAAGCATCTAATTGGCAAAAAAAAAAGAAGTAAAATTATCTCTGTTCACAGATGATACGACTTTTATACGTAGACAACCCCAAGTATTTCACCCCCCCAAAAAATAGTTGGAACTAATAAATGAATTCAGCAAAGTAGCAGGATACAAAATCAACACACAAAAACTAACTGCATTTCTATACACTAACAATGCGCAATCTGAAATGTAAATTACAAAAACAATTCCATGTACAACAGTAACAAAATGGATAGAATACTTAGGAATTAACCAAGGGGGTGAAAGATTTGTAGAATGAAAACTACAAAACATTGAAATAAAGAAGACATAGGCTGGGCATGGTGGCTCACGCCTGTAATCCCAACACTTTGGGAGGCCAAGGTGAGAAGATCACTTGGACCCAGAGACCAGCCTGGAAAACATAGTGAAATCCCATCTCTACTAAAAAAAAAAAAAAAAAAAAATGTGACAGATGTGGTGGCGTACACCTGCAGCCTCAGCTATTCAGGAGACTGAGGTGGGAGGATTGCTTGATCCCTGGAGGTTGAGCCTGCAGTGAATCATGACTGCACTACTGCACTCTAGGCTGGGTAACAGAGTAAGACCCTGTCTCAAAAAAATAAAAATAAGTGAATAAAATAAAGAAGACATATAAGTTTCCAACACAGGAACTCTGGGGGAACAAAAATAAAAATAAAGAAGACATAAATAAATGGAAACACATCCCACATTCATGGATTGGAAAACTTAATACTACTAAGATGTCAATACTACCCAAAGCAATCAACAGTTTCTATGCAATCCCTAACAAAATCCCAATTATGTTTTCCAAAGAAATAGAAAACCCCATTCTAAAATTCACATGAAATCTCAAGGGACCATGAATGGTCAAAACAATCTTGAAAAAAAAACAAAAAACAGCAAAGCTGGAAAACTCTTAACTTTCTGATTTCAAAACTTACTACAAAGCTATAGTAATCAAACCACTGTGGAACTGGCATAAAGATAATATGTCAATGGAATAGAGAGCCCAGAAATAATAAACCCTTACATGGGTTTTACTATTATTATTATTATGAGACAGAGAAATAGAGCTTCTCTCTAATCTCTTTTTTTTTTTTTTTTGAGACAGAGCTTCTCTCTAATTTCTCTCTCTCTCTCTTGTTTTTTTTTTTTTTTTTTTTTTTTTTTTTTTTTGAGACAGAGCTTCTCTCTTGTTGCCCAGGTTGGAATGCAGTGCCAGGATCTCGACTTACTGCAACCTCTGTCTCCTGGGATCAAGCAATTCTCATACCTCAGCCTCCTGAGTAGCTAGGATTAGAGGAGCCCGCCACCATGCCCAGCTAATTTTTATATTTTTAGTAGAAATAGGGTTTTATCATGTTAGCCAGGCTGGTCTCAAACTCCTGACCTCAGCCTCCCAAAGTTCTGGGATTATAGGCGTGAGCCACCATACCCAGCCGGGTTTACTGATTTTTGACAAGGGTGCCAAAACCATTCGATGGCAAAAGGACAGTTTATTCAACAAATGGCGCCGGGAAGTCTGGATATCCACAAGCAAAAGAATGAAATTGGACCCTTACCTAACACCATATACAAAAATTAACTCAAAAATGGATCAAAGACCTAAGTGTAAGACCTAAAACTATGGACTCTTAGAAGAAAACATAGTGCTCAGAGAGTTCAGGAGAAACAAGAATAGGGGGTTAGTGTTTAATGGGTAAAGAGTTTCAGTTTTACAGCCTGAAGAGTTCTGGAATAGCTGATAATGATATTTGCACATCATTATGAAGGTCTGTAATATTAGATGCAAAAGTAATTGCGGTTTTGCCATTACCTTTAATGGCAAAACAGCAGTTACTTTCATGCCAAATTAATACATTGATACAACTGTACCTTTAAAAATGGTTACAATGTTAAAATTTGTTACATATATTCCACTACAATTTTTTAAATGGAAAAAAAAGGAGATGAAGGATTAAGGCAGACAGGCAGAGAGGGAAGATGGCAATCTACAAGCTATGAAGAGAGGCCTCAAAAGAAACCACCCCTGCCCACACCTTGATTTTGGAATTCCGGCCTCCAGCATTGAGGGAAAAGCAATTTCTGTTGTTTACGTCGCCCAGTCTGTGGTACCTTGCTATGAGATCCCCTAGAAAACTAATACACTCATCTGTGAGGCTTGCTGGGAGACAGAGCTCAACCCCCACTGTAGGAGCAAAAAAATGCCAGGTTCTGATCTGGGACTGGTCAAACAAATGCATCTCCTTGAACTTTAAATGGGAGGCTGGTGACATAGAGAAGCAGAGAATCCAGTTTGGTGAATGTCACAGGAACACCAGATTTCCAGGAGCTGCACAACATATAGCTGCTGTGGTCCCCTTTCTGCAGCAAACACAGGTGTGTCAATACACCTGGCCATCCTTTGGTGGTCCCTCTGGAGTGCGGATGGCATAGTGCCTCATTGTGGTCAAGTGAGCTGGCATCCCCATTGTACAGAAAAGGTTCACACAGCAGGCCTGAGACATCTGTCCTTAGAAAGGGCTGCTTGCAAGATTGTCCCTGGGCTGGCATCTGGAAACTTGGATTTGGGGAGTGTTCCCCCTATTTGCTAACTGTTAAGATGGGCTAATCAGTTTGTCAATTAGATAATGTTAAAATGTTTGTACAGCCAGTGCGGTGGCTCACACTTGTAATCCCAGCACTTTGGGAGGCCAAGGCTGGCAGATCACGAGGTCTAGAGTTCAAGACAAGCCTGACCAATATGGTGAAACCCCGTCTCTACTAAAAATAGAAAACTTAGCCGGGCATGGAGGTGGGTGCCTGTAATCCCAGCTACTTGGGAGGCTGAGGCAGAAGAATCCCTTGAAACCAGAAGGCAGAGGTTGCAGTGACCCCAGATACCACCACTGCACTCCAGCCTGGGCAACAAGAGCGAAACTCTGTCTCAAAAAAAAAAGTTTGTACAATGTGGTTTATTCTAGACACCTGCTTTCCTTCTGAGGGTCTGGAAAGTTGATACATGCTAGGCAAAGAGTGCCTATGAAACTGACCCTTAATAAAAACCCTGGACTCCTAGGCACAGACAAACTTCCCCAGTTTACAACATTCACACCTGCTCTGTCAGTCTGATGCTGGAGGAATTAAGCATAGCCTATGGACTCCACTGGGAGAGGATGCTTAGAAGCCTGCACCTGGTTTCTCCAGGTTTTGTCCGATGCATTATTTCCATTTACTCTTTCTCTTTCTATCGGTTTGCTGTAATAAATCCCAGCCGTGGGTATGACTGTATGCTGAGCCTCTGAGTCCTTCTAGCCATTCAGCAAACCTGAGAGTAATCTCAGAAATGCCTGTAAGGACATCATGTGAATCCAAAATATCTGAGATAGATCTCAATCAATAGAGAAAAGCTTATTTTGCCAAAGTTAAGGGCGTGCCCACAACACAACCTCAGGAGGTTCTGACAACATGTGCCCAAGATAGTCAGGATACATACAGCTGGCTTTTATACATTTTAGGGAAACATAAGACATCAGTCAATACGCGTAAGGGGTACATTGGTTTGGTCCAGAAAGGCAGGACAACTCGAACTGGGAGGGCTTCCAGGTCATAGGTAGATAAGAGAAAAAAGGTTGCCTTCTTTCAAGTCCTTGATCAATTTTTCATTGGATATACAGTTTAGTCTGTCTCAGTGAATCTGCATTTTACATAAACAGAGGAAGCAATCAGATATGTATTTGTCTCAGGTTAGCAGAGAGATTTCTGTCCCACACCTGTGAAGATAAGCTGTCAGTTTACATTGCCAGGGTGAAATTCAACAGAACTGTTTAGGGTAAAGATCTTGAAGGCCACAAGGAATTTCCTTGTGGGCAAATTATGTAGAAGGTATGTAGTTTTTTTCTTTTTTCGAGATGGAGTCTCACTCTGTCACCCAGACTGGAGTGCAGTGGCGCGATCTCAGCTCACTGCAAACTCCGCCCTCCGGGTTCAAGTGATTCTCCTGCCTCAGCCGCCCTAGTATCTGGGACTACAGGTGCCCACCACCACGCCCAGCTAACTTTTGCATTTTAAGTAGAGATGGGGGTTCCACCATATTGGCCAGGCTGGTCTCAAACTCCGGACCTTGTGATCCACCCACCTCGGCCTCCCAAAGTGTTGGGATTACAGGTGCGAGCCACCATGCCTGGCCATTATGTAGCTCTTTTATCTTTCTACCCATTTCATTTAGGAATAAATAGGAGGCAGGTTTGCCTAATGTTGCACTCAGCTTGACTATTCCCTTGCTTAGTGATTTAGGGTCCGGAGATTTATTTTCCTTTCACAATACCTACTCACCCATCCCTGTTGAAGAGGGCTCCTTTATCCTCCACTCATTTGGAGTGTGTTCTCCTTGAATGGACTCAGATCTTTGTCCCGGCACCATTTCTGGTGACCAGCATTAGAACCACCCAGGGAGCTTGTTAGCCATACAGGATTCTGGGGCTCACCCATTCCCCAATTCAGCAGGTCTAGAGCTAGCCCAGGAAATCAGGTGGCTGGCTAGCTCCCCAGGGGGTTCTGATGCGTAATCAGGCTAGGGAACCCCTGGCTTAAGGGGAAACCACCCCAGCCCAGAATCTGGACACCTGAGGTTCAGCACTGCCTTGAATAGTGACCTGAGGGTTCTCTTGGGCATGCCTTCTCCTCAGGGTCCATTTATCTCCACCCGCAGTTGAGGGGCCCCAGCTCTGGGTTCTTAGTGTTTTGACGGTCACAAATCCCTTTGTGAATCTGATGAAAGCAATGAACACACTTTCTAGGGAACATGAGCGCGCACACACACATACACACGGAAGCACAATTTTACCCATAATTTAGGAGCCTATAGACCGCATGTGAAGATCCCTGGCCTGAATCCCACCCAAGCCTCCCAACTCTCACATTCTACGATTCTATCAACTATCAAGCAAACAAGGAAGCGTCGTCTGTCACCTCAGACCCTTAAACTCAGGAACCAGTGTTTTGGCACCAGCCCCCTAATGTCTGTAAAATTGCAAATACCAAGACTAATTTTCTCTCTGGAGCGGTGCAGATAGAGATAAAGAGTTATATCAAGTATGGTTATTAAATTTCCATATTTAGATGTGCAAAGCCAGGCTCCTCCAGGAGTCCTTAGAAGCCATTCACTTCCCAATAATCAGATTCACAGCTGCTGCAGCTGATTCTCAACATTTTTTCTCAGGTGAAGTGGAGGCTGAGGTCCTACTCCCAGGCTCAGCCCTGAGTCACCCACAGGGCTTGGCC
Organism: Plecturocebus donacophilus; assembly: GCA_004027715.1. NCBI lineage: Eukaryota > Metazoa > Chordata > Mammalia > Primates > Pitheciidae > Plecturocebus > Plecturocebus donacophilus. The sequence goes on from PVKP010038387.1 coordinate 14,426, forward strand.
ACCCATGAGTGCAGGCAGAAAGTAAAGAGAGAGATGCAAGCCAGAAGACATGTCACCTCCTCTGAGAAGCCCTCCCTGACCCCCAGGAGCAGTTAATCATTGCTTTCTTTGTGTTTCAACAGTACATTATGTGAGCTACTATTACAGGCTTTGAAATGATTTGCCTGGTATTACAGTTCATTGTGTACTTATGTGCCTCCTCCAAAGTGTAAGCAATTTAGGATCCAAATTTATTCTGCATTCAGGTCAGATGCCCAGGAAGCACCTGCCCTGCCCCAGGCTGTTGCCTGCTGCTTCTCTAATATCCTGTACTTCTTGAGAAACTTCTTCCCTCCACTCCTGGGAGGAGCTCATGACCATGCCCACGTCCTGGACAGTCGGAGGGTTCCAATCCTCGTCCACAGTGATTGGTTCAGGGATAGGTACATGACCTGTCAGGCCAATGAAATTTGACCCTGGGATGTTTGCTAAAGCTGTCAGAGAAGAGACATCATCTTTCCACTGGGGCCCCAAAGCTGATTGGATGGAAGCCTGGATCTGCACTGGGGACCCAAAGCTGATGGGACAGAAGCCTAGATCTGCACTGAGTTTCCATAGCTGATTGGATGGAAGCCTGGGTCTACACTAGGGCCTCAAAGCTGATTGGATAGAAGCCTGGATCTGCAGATGCCATCCTTGCTGAGAGTGGAGAGTGTGAGCCTCAGGCGGAAGCCAGCTTAGAGAGTGGCAATGCTGACAGATGGAGAAAGGGACAAAGTCCTAATAATGGGCTTGTTTGAGGCTCTGGATCCTGCCAGACTGAAGCCAGTGCCATTCTTAAGCTTCCCAGTTTGATCAGCCAATTGATTCCTTTTTTGTGGGAGCCAGTCTGAGATGGGTTTCTGTCCCGGTAACCCAGAGTCCTAGATGAGGCCCCCAGAGTTCTAACTTGACTCTGAGGTACTGAGTAGCTTGGTAAGGGGTATGCACTGGGACATGGGGCAGTGGTGACTTCTTTGAGGACATGGAGTATCTTAGGAAGGGGCCGAGACCAGAACTCAGGTTGCTTGAATCTCAGTCCGTACTACATATGACAAACTGCCTCTCTTCCTCTGCCTGGGGGTCCAGCATTGGACCAAACCAAATGGCCAAACCCAAAGCTGCACTAAAGCCACCACAGAGTAAGATGCTCCCTCAGCACCCACCCCATAAGGCCTGGTGGGGGTCCAGGCCACAGAGAAGCAACGGTCAAAATAAGCCTTCCCTATAGCACTCAGGGTGGAGGCTGCTTCTAGCCTGAACATGGGTTTCCATCCAGAAGGGAATCTGGAGTCTGCAGGGATTTAAGGGAAAAGCCAAACATAAGAGCCCGGAAGTGACATCTCCACTTTGTCAGCACTCAGGTGCTGGTGCTACTGGGACCAGCCTCAAGGACACCAGCTGAGTCACACTTATAACACACTTTCCATCCTTGGATCCTCTCACCTGCCCAGGAAGGGGTGGTTTGCCCCAGGAAAACAGAGGGTATCTGCCCACAGTGGTGATGGCCAATCTGGGGTCCATGCCCTATGCCCATGATGTGCGTGTGGTAGAGAAATCCTGAGCATAATCATTCTTCTTTTTGGCTAACTTTTTTGCTATTGATTGATCTGTAGTTTTATTTGACTGTGGCTTAAGACTGTGGTCTGTATGTATATGGTAGTCCTTTGGTATTTATTGAGACTTGCTTTGAGCTAGTAAACAATCAATTTTTTAAAATTTCCATATATATTGAAAATATATATATGTAAATGATAAATACAGGGCTAGGGTTCTCTATGTATGCATCCTACTGAGGTTGATAAAGATGGTTTTTAAAACTTCTATATCTGTGCTAATTTGTTTCCCTACTACAGCTCTCATTTTCCAAAAGACCATGTTAAAATCTCCCACTAAGACTGCAAATCTTTCCATTTCTTCTTCTAATTTCTATTTCCTATAAATATTTGAAACAAATGAGGGGAGAGATCCAAGTCCAGGTGCATCTTCCTGGTGAACTGTTCCTTTTACATGACATAAGGCCTCTTTCTCATGAATTGTGTCTGATAATATCGCTGCCTTGGCTTTCTTTTGGTCAGAAGTTGCTGGGTATACTTTTTCCATTTCTTTCAACCTTTCGGTTCCCTTGTCTTCCAGATGTCCCACTGTTAATAGCACAAAGCCGGACTGGAGTTGGTGGCGAGGGTGGTATTATTCGTGTTGGTAGGGGTGGTGCTTTGGGGGTTTTGTTGGTTTTTTGAGACAGGATCTCACTGTGAGCCAGGCGGGGGTGGAGTAGCATGATCACAACTCACGCAGCCTTGATTTCCTGAGCTCGAGGGATTCTCCTGCCTTAGCCTCCCGAGTAACTGAGACCACGGGTGTGCACTGATAGTGGTTTTAATCCAGTCTGAGAATTTTGTTTCTTAAACAGTAAACACAATCCATTTACATGTAGTGATAACTGAAGAATTCAGGTTTCCTTCCAGTATCCTATATTGTGTTTTATTTTTACTTTGCTTTATTTTATTTTGCTTTTTTCTCCTTTTCTGATTTCTATTGGGTTAATCAGGGTTGTTGTTGTTGTTGTTGTTGTTGTTGTTGTTGTTGTTGTTGTTGTTGTTTTCCAACAATAGTTCTTTGTCCTGAGTTCGGCATTTTTAAAAGACTCTTTTCCTACTGACTTCAAATACCTTCTTTTTGAGACAGAGCTTTGCTCTTGTTGCCCAAGCTGGAGTGCAATGGTGCAATCTCAGCTCACTGCAACCTCTACCTCCCAGGTTCAAGCAATTCTCCTGAGCAGCTGGGATTACAGGCACCTGCCACCATGCCTGGCTAATTTTTTGTGTTTTTAGTAGAAATGGAGTTTCACCATGTTAGCCAGGCTGGTCTCGAACTCCTGACCTCGGGTGATCTGCCTGCCTTGGCCTACCAAAGTGTGGGATTACAGGTGTGAGCTACTGCACCCAGCCAATTTTTTGACTTCATATACTTATATCTGTGAGTGCTAGAGTCTCTTGGACTTCGTTTGAACATGTCTTTTTTTCACCCTCACTTGTAGATGGCTACAGAATTTCTGATCAACAAGCATTTGCAGTGGCATCTTTATTATCTAGTTCCATTGTCTTCTGGCCTCTATTACTACTAAGTCTGCTGTCAGCCAGATCATTGTTATTTTGTAGGTAATTTATTTGTGTCTGTTTGCTTTTAAGATTTGTCATTGTTTTTGGTTCTCTGCAATTTTACTCCATGTATATACATACAGATTTACTTGTTTTACTTTCAGAGATAAAATACTCCCCTTTCTCCACTTTCAATATGAAAATTCATATGTTTCATCAATTCTAGAAAACTCTCAGCCATGATCTCTTTAAATATTATTTCTCTGCAAGGTGTTGATTAGAGGTCAATGCCTACATATATATATATGTGTGTGTGTGTGTGTAAAATTTCTCTGCCTGGCACAGTGGTTCACACCTGTGTAATCCCAGCACTTTGGGAAGCTGAAGTGGGCAGATCACTTGATATTAGGAGTTCAAGACCAGCTTGGGCAACATGGTGAAACCGCATCTCTACCACAAATACAAAAATTAGCCAGGTGTGGTGGCTCATGCCTATAATCCCAGCTACTTGGGAAGCTTAGCCAGGAGAATCACTTGAACCTTGGAGGCAGAGGTTGCAGTGAGCTGAGATCACACCACTGCACTCCAGCCTAGTCAACAGAGCAAGACTCTGCCTCAAAAATAAAATAAAAATAAATAAAATATTACTTCTTCCTGAGTTGCTCCATGCTATGCTTCCAGGAACACCTATTAGATGCATGTTGGACTTTCTCATTGTACCTTCCATATCTGTTAACTTCTCTTTCCTATTATCCTCTTTATGTGTTGCATTCGACAGACTCTCATCACTAATTTCCTCTTTGTGTCTAACCTGCTATTTAACCTATTTACTGAGTGTCTTCATTTCCTTGTTTGTTTGAAGCTACCTCTTACAGAAGGGTGAATGTCTTCGTTTCAATGACTTTTTTCTATAAATTAAATTTGGTTCTTTTACAAATCTGTTTTTTCTTTTATTATGGTACCCTGTTCTTTCTTTATTGTTTCTTTTCATTTTTTTTTTCTCTCTCTCCCTTTAGTAAATTCAAATGGCCCAGGTTCTTAGAATCCTCGACCTGCATCTGATCTCTTCCTCATGGTGATTCTTCATGTCCCTTGTGATTCTGGACTCTGAGCTCATCTTCAGCAGTCCCTGGGCCCTGAATTGTGAAAGAATTGCTGTTGACAGTCTTACATATGCTTCTGCAAAGGGCACCAGAGGGCCTATATTTTACATTAACATCTCAGCATGGGAAGTCCTTTATCACAGACCTTAACTCACTCTATATTGAAAGGTATCACAAAGAGAAGGCTTCCAGTTCTTACTGACTTAGTTCTTGGATCTTAAATCATAGACCCAAGTGTGTCTATATCAAATGAAGCTGAGGAAATAAAACTTCTTTCGTGTACCGTAGAGGACTATATCCAAAGGTTCAGGGTATTGGAACACTGGAGTGAGTTTACAGTGTAAGACTTCTCGCCTGCCCTCTAACTATGTCCCCTGGAAGCATCCAGAGGATGCTTTTATAAAAATAAATAAAACATTACTTTGAGAAATACTTTGGTGGGGTTACACCACACCCCTGAAGATCTCCAGGTGGTTATTTTCAGTAGACCAAGAATGATAATGATGTCAAACTGGGTTCTCCAAATTCACCTGGAAAAATGAAATCCAGGGAAGCAGAAGCCCAGGATGGCACAGAACCCCAAGAGGCCAGGCTGGCATGGTTTCCATAATGAGAAACAGAACCGAAGTGTTAATGGTTTGACAAGACTACATCATGTCATAGGCTGAAAGACCGTGGTCTCCCTAGAACTGAAAGAAATGTGCACCCTACTACTCACCAGGTTTATATAAACACAAAAGCTCCAGATCAGAAGTTTGACTTGAATTAGCACAATAGTCAAAGTCAAGGAGCCCACATAGACATAGACGCTGCATCTTGATGAAGGAGTCTCGATATCACATCATAACTAGAGCATGTGAAATGGATTACATTTAATGCAGCCATGTTTGGATAATATAATCTACCATGTCACTTAAGAACTCAGCTACACTGCCAATATGCCTTTCCCAACGTGACCTGCAGCCATTGGCCAGGTTACTGTGCACGGAAGAAGAGGAAATAACTAGACGTTTTAGAAATTATTAAACACTGGCTCTGAACCGACATCCACAATTCCCAGACTTGAGCCAGTCCCGAGGCCCAAAACCTCTATAAATAATGCAGTGTCACAAACTACCTCAGAATTTAGTGACTTAAAACAACACCATTTTTTTTACAGCACCTTGGGAAAAAAAAGAAAACACCATCGTTTCTGCTTATAAATCCGCATTTGGGGAAGGGCATCGAGGGAACAGCTCATCTCCATGCTACTTGGCCTCAGCTGGAACAACGCAGGCTGGGGTTATCTGAAAACTCATCCGGATATCTGGTGGTTGAAGCTTAAAGGACTCAAAGAGCTGGAGACTAGGATAGCTGGGACCCATCCACTACCTCTCTGTTTTTATGTGGCCTTCACTTGTGGTCTGTCCAGGATGGCAGCTTCAGCATAGCCAGACTTCTTATATGTTGGCTCAGGATTCTCACAGCACAATAGGAGAAAGGGAGAGAGAGAGAGAGAGACAAAGAAAGAGAGAGACCATACCAGATGAAAACTAAATCTAGGCCGAGCGCGGTGACTCACGCCTGTAATCCTAGCACTTTGGGAGGCGGAGGTAGGTGGATCACCTGAGGTCAGGAGTTCAAGACCAGCCTGGCCAACATGGTGAAACCCCATCTCTATTAAAAATGCAAAAATTAGCCAGGCGTGGTGGCAGGAGCCTATAATCCCAGCTCCTCGGGAGGCTGAGGCAGGAGAATGTCTTGAACCCGGGAGGCGGAGGTTGCAGAGAGCCAAGATCATGCCATTGCACTCCAGCCTGGGGGACAAGAGTGAGACTTTGTCTCAAAAAAAACCCACTAAATCTAAATCACCTTTTAGTGCCTAGTTTCAGATACCAAGCAGCCTTACTTCTTCTATCTTCTGCTTTTTAGAACTGACAGCTCATATTTCAATAAAGAGACATAGACCCTACAATGGAGGAGTCTCAGTGGAGAAGTCTCAACATCACATCATAACTAGAGCATGTGAGATGGGCTACATTTAATGCAGCCATGTTTGGATAATACAATCTACCCTGTCCGCTTGAGAAAGAACTTGGCCACGTTCCAAATAACCTTCTCAACATGACCTGCAACCACAGGCCAGGTTACTGTGCATTGGAGAAGAGGACATAACTAGACTTTGGAAGGATTACTAAACCCTGGCTGTGAACCGACACCCAGCAAAGTGACCGTGGCATCATGGATAGAGGTTCCACATGGGCTCAGCAA
>PVKP010038388.1:0-20921 GCA_004027715.1 Plecturocebus donacophilus
CATGAGCCACCATGCCTGGACTTTTTATCAAGTTTTTAAAAGTAAGTCATTTAAAGAGACCAGTCTCTCTCAGTGTCTCAAGGACGTTGCTGCTGCAGTTTTCTCTTCTGTCCTGGGGCATCCACTGTCACTCTTTACTTATATTAGCATGTATAACAGTATATTACAGTATCTTCTATCTAAAAATAAATGTGTAGATGCAGGATCCCCTCCATCTTCCAAATCACTGCTTTGCTCCTCTTCATGCCAAATTCTTTAAAGAGTTACCTATATTCACTAACTCTGCTTCTACCTGTACTATAGTCTCCTCAACGCAATCCAGTCTGATGTGCTTCCTTCACTCTGCAAGATGGTTTCTATCAAGGTGACCAATAACGCCCATGTTACCAAACCCAAGGGCCATATCTCTATCACATTGCTTGACTGCAGCACATTTTACAACTGATCATTCTCTCCTTATGGCAACATTTTCTTCTCTCTGTCTCCTCAAGTTCCAGCCTCTCCTGGTTCTTCCTACAAAACTGATGATTCCTTCCCAGTTCCTTTGGGTGAATGTCCCTCTTCTAATAAATCTGTAAATGTTGAAAGGCCTTGGTTGCTACACCTACAATTCTCTCTGGCCAGACTACAATCATTTTCCTACATGAACACATCCAGTTCTATCAATATCACCTATCATCTTATAACTCCCAGATTTATATTTCTAGCATTGAACTTTTCTTGAAATGTCATTTTCACTGCTGATTACTTTACAGCTCCAAATGGATGTCTAATAAGCATCTCAGACATAAGACATCCCAAACTGAACACCTGCCTCCCACCCTCTCTCCTACCAAGTCTTCTCAGGTCTTTCCTACCTAGATCAATAGCACCACTACTCAAAATCTAAAGACCAAATCCAGGAGATACCTTGGGATCTCTTAAAGCGAAGGACTCTTTCCCTCACCTCCCTCCAATCTATCAAGTCCTTCAAGAATAGTGACAAACAACTCACATAATGGGAGAAAAGATTTGCAGATCACGTATTTAATAAAGGATCAACGATCAGAATATATAAGGGATTCCTGAATCTCAACAACAAAATAACAAATTCAAAATGAGCAAAGGACTTGAATAGACATTTCTCCAAAGAAGATATACAAATAGCCAATAAGTACATGAAAACATGCTCGTCATCCCCAGTCATTAGGGAAATGCAAATCAAATCCACAATGAGATGATGCTCTTCATAATGATTAGAATGACTGCTATCACAAAAACAGAAAATAACAAGTATTGATGAGGAAGCAAAGAAATTAAAATCCTTTTCCAGTGCAAATGGGAATGTAAAATGATGCAGCCATTATGAAAACCAGTATGGAGGTTTCTCAAAAAATTAAAAATAAAATTATCATATGATCTAGCAATTCAGTTTCTTAGTACATATCCAAAAGAACATTAAGCAGGATCTCTAAGAGATATTTTCACACACATTTTTATTGTAGCACTATGCAGAATAGCCAAGAAGTAGAAGGGGCATTAATTCAACCCAAATGGATGAATGAGTGAATAAAGAAAATGTGATATATACATACAATAGAACAGTATTCAGCCTTCAAAAAGAAATAAATCCTGCACGTTTATACTACAATATGAATGAACCTTGAGGGCATTACGCTAAGTGAAATAAACCAGTCACAAAAATATAAATACTGTATGATTTCACGCATATGATGTATTTAAAGTAGTCGAACTTATACAAACAGAAAGTATAAGCTTGGTGGTTGCCAGGGGCTGGGGTGGAAGTAAAATAAGGAGCTGTTGTTCAGTGGGTATAAAGTTTCAGTTTTGTAAAATGAAAAAGTTCTAGAGCTCCGTTTCACAACAATTTGAATAGGTTTAGCCCCACTGAGCTGTACATTTAAAAATTAAGATGGTAAATTTTATGTCATGTGCTTTTTCCTACAATTAAACAAATATGAAATAATAAGTGTCAGTGAGGATGTAGAGAAATGGAATCCTTATGCACTGCTGATGGGAATGCTAAAGGCACAGCTGCTGTGAAAAATTGCATGGTAGTTCCTCAAAAAATTAAACATAAAATTACTGTATGATCGAGCAATGGCATTTCTGGGTATATACATACACACAAAAAAATGAAAGCAGGATCTCAAAGAGATATTTGTATGCCCATGTTCACTGCAGCATTATTTACAATGGCTGAAATGTGAAAGCCACACATGTCCACTGACAGATGACTGGATAAACAAAATATGGCGTACACAGAGAAAGGAATATTATTCAGTTTAAAAATGGAAGGAAATTCTGACACATGCTACAACATGAATGAACCTTGAAGCCATCATGCTAAATGAAATGAGCCAATCACAATGGGACAAATACTCTGTGATTCTACTCATATGAAGTAATTAGAGTAGTCAAATTGATAGAGACGGAACATAGAATAGTGGCTGCCAGGGTCTGGGGAGAAGGGGAAAGGGGCAGTTAGTGTTTAATAGAGGGAGGATTTTGGTTTTGCAAGATGAAAACGTTGTGGAGATGGATGGCAGTGATGGCTGCACAACAATGTACTTAATGTTTCTGAACTGCGCACTTAAAAATGGTTAAAATGGTCCATTATTATATGTATTTTTTTGTTTTAGGATATTTTAAAAAGAATAGCACCAAAATAGGTGGTAATTCTGGCCATTGTTTCCATCTCCAGTACTACCTAATCCAAGCCACCGTCATCTCTTGTTTGGACTCTTGCACTAGCTTCTAATTTGTCTTCCTGATTTTCCTTTTGTCACCCCACAATCATCTTGTCATAGAAAAGCCAGTGTAATCTTTTAAAAATGTAAATCATAGTCTGGTGCCCCTTTGTGTAAAATTTTCCATGGCCTCCCATATACTCAGAATAAAATTCATGCTCCTCCCTGAGACTTAAAAACACCTGCTGTTTTTAAGTAATGAGAATTAGACTCCAATCCTCATTACTCTGCCCCTTTCCTGCCGTCCTCTGGCCACAGGAGCAAGCTGTTATGTCTGTGAGCTGCATCTTAGTCAGCTAGGGTTGCTGTAACAGGCACACCATAGACTGGAATCTTAACATTTATTTCTCACAGTTCTGGAGGCTGGGAAGTCCAAGATCAAAGTGCTGGGAGATGCAGTGTTTGGAGACAGACACTTCCTTGTATCCTCACATGGCAGAGAAAAGGAGAGAGATAGAGACAAAGAGAAAAAGATAGATGAGGAAGAGAGGGAGGAAGCAAGCTTTCTCTTGTCTCTTCTTGTATGGCACTAATCCCATTCATGAGAGCTTCACCTTCATGACCTAATTATATCCTGAAAGCTTTATATCCTAATCCCACACACTGGGGATTAAGATATCAATCTATCACTTTGAAGAGAACACATTCAGCCCATAATGGAGGTTCACACCTAATGTTTTTTGCACTATTTCTTCCACTCTGAAAATCTCTTTTTCAGTCTTCACAAGGTATCTCTTTCAGATTTGAATCTCGCCCATGAAAAGTAGCCTCAAGTCACCCTCTATCACATCACTCTGTTTTTTGTTTCTATTTTCATTTTTAACTTTTATTTTACATACAGGGTGTACATGTGCAGGTTTGTTGTGTAGGTGGATTCATGTCATGGGAGTTTGTTACACAAATCCATCACCCACGTACTAAGCCTAGTACCCAATAGCTATTTTTGCTGATCCTCTCCCTTCACCATCAAGTAGGCCACAGTGCCTATTGTTTTCTTTGTGTTCATGTGTTCTCATCATTTAGTGCTCACTTTTAAGTGAGAACATGCAGTATTTGGCTTTCTGTTCCTGCATTTTATTTATTAGTTTGTTAAAGATAACGGCCTCCAGCTCCATCTATGTTCCCACAAAGCACATGACCTTGTTCTTTTTTATGGCTGTGTAATATTCCATGCTGCACATGTACCATATTTTCTTATCCATTCTACCATTGCTGGGCATTTAGGTTGATTTCATATATTTGCTATTGTCAGTAGTGCTACAATGAACATATAAGTGCACGTGCCTTTATGTTGGAACAATCTGTATTTCTTTGGGTATATACCCAGTAATGGCATTGCTGGGTTGAATGGTAATTCCATTTTAAGGTCTTTGAAGAATACCTACACTGCTTTCCACAGCGGTTGAAATAATTTACACTGTCAACAACAGTGTATAAGTATTCATTTTTCTCCAGCACCTGTTACTTTTTGACTAGTAATAGCCATTATGACTGGTGTAAGATGGTATCTTATTGTGGTTTTGATTTGCATTTCTCTAACGATAAGTGATACTGAGCTTTTTTTCATATGCATGTTGGTTGCATGTGTATCTTCTTTTGAAAAGTTTCTGTTCATGTCCTTTGCCCACTTTTCACTGGAGTTGTTTGCTTTTTGCTTCTAATTTTGTTTAATTTCCTTACATATGCTGGATATTAGACCTTGGTCAGATGCATAGCTTGCAAATATTTTTTCCCATTTTGTAGGATGTCTATTTACTCGGTTGATAGTTTCTTTGCTGTACAGAAGCCTCTTAAGTTTAATTAGATTCCATTTGTCAATTTTTGCTTTTGTTGTGATTGTTTTTGGCATCTTCATCATGAAATATTTTCCTATTCATACGTCCAAAATTGTGTTGCCTAGTTTTCTTCCAGGGCTTTTAGAGTTTGAGGTTTTGCATTGAAGTCTTTAATCCATCTTGAGTTGGTTTTTGTGTATCACGTAAGGGTTTAATTTCAATCTTCTGCATATGGCTAGCCGGTTATCCCAACACCATGTATGGAATAGGGTGTCCCTTCCCCGTTGCTTGTTTTTGTCAGCTTTATTGATAGTCAGATGGCTGTAGGTGTCTGCCCTTATTACTGGGCTCTCTATTCTGTTCCATTGGTCTATGTGTCTGTTTTGTACCAGTACCACACTGTTTGGGTTACTGTAGCCCTCTAGTATAGTTTCAAGTCAATTAGTATAATGCCTCCAGTTTTCTTTATGCTTATGATTGTCCTGGCTATTTAGGCTCCTTTTTGGTTCCATATGAATTTTAAAATAGTTTTTTTCTATTTCTGTGAAGAATCTCAGCAATAGTTTAATAGGAATAGCATTGAATCTATAAATTGCTTTGGGCGGTATAACCATTTTAATGCTATTGATTCTTCCTATCCATGAGCATGGAATGTTTCTCCATTTGTTTGTGTCATCTCTAATTTCTTTGAGCAGTGTTTTGTGGTTCTCATCATAGAGCTCTTTTACCTACCTAGTTAGCTGCATTCCTAGGTATTTTATTTTTTTGTGGCCACTGTGAATGGGATTACGTTCCTGATTTGACTCTTGGCTTGGCTGTTGCTGGTGTATAGGAATGCTAGTGATTTTTGTACATTAATTTTGTATCCTGAGACTTTGCTGAAGTTGTTTATAAGCTGAAGGAGCTTTTGGGCAGAGATTATGGGGTTTTCTAAATATAGAATCATGCTGTCTGCAAACAGGAATAGTCTGACTTCCTCTCTTCCTATCTGGATGCTCTTTATTTCTTTCTATTGCTTGATCACTCTGGCCAGGACTTCCAATACTATGTTGACTAGAAAAGGTGAGAGAGGACATTCATGTCTTATGCTCATTTCAACTGGAATGCTTGCAGCTTTTACCCATTCAGTATGATGTCAGCTGACATGACTCTTTTTAAATTTTCTTCATAGTACTTAGTACCATCTGATGTTTTTTTCCATTGTTTTGTTTAGACATTTGCCTATTTATGATATTCTCCCACTAGAATATTAGCCTGTTGAAAATAGGAGTTTACAAGTCCTTAAACTACAGATCCTAGAATAATGCCTGACACAAAATAGGAACTAGTTGGAAATTTCCGAAGGAGAACTTGGCTTAGTTCTGCAAGATCTTTCAGAACAGTATCTTAGAGAAAATATATATATATAATAAATCCAGAAGACTTCCATTGTATTTCACAAGCATGTGAAACTCAGCACAAGCAATGGTACATAGCACCTTTCTCTTTATCTATTCAAACCGGCTCCTCCTCCTGCCCTCCCCAAGCCTGTAAATAGAACCGCCATGCACCCATCCACCCACGGTCTGGTAGACAGCCCAAATAAGAAAATAAAACCCTTCAGAGCGAAGTGGCTGTAATCCTAGAACTTTGGGAGGCTGAGGCGGGCGGATCACTTGAGGTCAGGAGTTCCAGACCAGTCTGGCCAACACAGTGAAACCCCGTCTATACTAAAAATACGAAAATTAGCCGGGCGTGGTGGTGCATGCCTGTGGTCCCAGATACTCAGGAGGCTGAGGTAGGAGAATCGCTTGAACCTGGGAGGCAGAGGTTGCAGTGAGCTGAGATCACGCCACAGCACTCCAGCCTTGGTGAGAGAGTGAAACTGAGGTTTGTTTTCAGTGCCTGAAATTTCTGATGTCAGCTTGTATCGTGAATAAATTAGTTTCTTAAAAAACATACCTATGGGCGCCAATAAAACACACAGGGATGCCTGCGTCGTAAACGATCATTGAGTGAGAGCTTCGGTTATATATTCACAGCAAGCAGCCTGCAGACCAGCAGGGTGGAATGCAGGATGGGGTAGGAGGTAAGCCAGGGCTTGCTGCAGCCTCCGTTCTTAAACTGATCCTAACACTCCGGCGCCCTGCTCCAGTCTCTTCCCCCAGGCGCTGGAGCGATGTGAGTCTTCGGCGGAGGTGCTGACCGTGCCTGGGTGAGTTTTTTAAAATGAAGCATCTCTGCTATTAGATCCCTGGCAGCGCGAGGCTGTGGACACAAAACTCGAAGCAAAGCACTTCTGTGTACTGTTCTGTGTGCTGCTTAGTCCAGTACCTGTAATAAAGGTACACACAACCCCAGAGGGATGCCCGCTAGGTGGCGCTCGTTCTCCACCGTACCCAGGCGGGTTCGAAGCCGGCACTTGACTTTTTAACACCCTGAAAGATGATTTCCAACCCTGGCTTTTTAGGTAAGAAAACTAAAGCCCCAAAGAGGGTCTTACGTGAGGTTGCTTCTCTGCGTCTCAGAGCCGCGCGCATAATCTGGTTTCTGAACCCGAGTTTCCATCACCTGGCTGTCTCTCTCTACACATGCTTTAGTTTGTTGATTATAATAAAATGGTGTGTTTCCTTCTTTCTACATAACGAGGTTTACTTTCAGATCTTCAGGCCTTGGTGTGATTTGTTTTCAAATGTGTGAAACAGGAAAAAAAAAGTCATTAGATTTGCCTGACTGAATTTTCTCTTTGATTACCTTAAATCCGAATGAAGCTGCTTTTCCAATGAATAATAAGTAATTAGAAATGGGTAAGGTCTATAATGGGAAACAATTAATGAGAATAAGTCTGAAGGTTAATGAGAAAACCCGATTAGAGTAGAAAATCCAAATAGATTTGACATCAGACAGAGCCTGATTTAAATCCTGACTTAGCCACTTACTAATAGGAGTCTCAGTTTCCTCAACTGTAAAATGGGAATAACAATGTTTTCTACTCATTCCAGTCCCAGAGGCGTGTATATTCAATGAAACGGGCTTTGGTTCCTGGCACACTGTCAGTGAGCAATATTTGTTAACTATCTTTTATATTATAGTCAGTTACAATACACCTTCTTCTGCAGTCTGATATATTTGGACCACGTGCATGAAAAACCCTGCAGGGGGCTGGACAGCTCAGGAACGCAGGCGCGGGTCCCCGACGCTTGGGATGCTTAGGCGGTTTGGAGCGCCCTCGGGAGTCTGCTGACTGGGACCGACGGTCAGTGCTGGCTGCGACCTCTGCCTGGACCTGGCTCTGGCAAGCCTGCAGCGCCCCCGCCCCCCATTCCTTGCCACACATACCCTTCATTCGCTCACTCAGTGAAGCACTGGCTTCAAGAGGGCATTGGGTCCAAACCCTCGTTTTAAAGGACTGGAAGTTAAAGAAGGCAGGTGACTTCAGTCAAAGTCACCGGCGTCTGAGAGACGAGCCCCGCGTGGCCTTTCGTTGCCGGCAGCACTCGGTGGGCGCGCCCTCCGGCCGCTGGAGTCAGGGAAGGCGGCCCAGGGCGCAGGTGGCAGGCGTTGGGGGTGAGGCGCGCGGTGGCACCGCCAGAAATCCCGGGCCGACTGGGCGCCCCCCGGAGCGCGGGCACGTGCGCAGCAGCCTACGGCGCGCCCCCGAGGGCCAGGGGGTCCCGTTTCCCGCCCAGCCGGCTTTCCAGCCGCGTCCCCTTCTACGCCCGCCGCCCGCGGAAGCTCACCGCCGTTCCGGGGCCCGCAGGATCCAAACTGCGGAGGAGGGGCAGGAGGAGGGAGGAGGAAGAAGAGGAAGGTGTGGAGAAGGAGGGGAGCGAGGCAGAAGAAAGAGGCCGAAGACTAGGAGAAAATGGGCCGGGGGAAGCCGAGGGGTGCGTCGCGGGAGAAGGGCGCGGACGCCGAGCGAGCCCCGCGCCTCGAAAAGCCTCACCGGCCGCCTCGCCGGGCCGCGCAGCTCCGCCGACTCCCGGGCGGGCCCAGGCCGGAGCGTGGCGCCGTCGGGAGGCTGCAGAGTTCCCGGAGCTCACAGCTGAGCCCGAAGGAAGTCGCCCTCGATGGGCACGAAGCGGGCCCCAGGCACGCCCGCGGGGTCGCGTTGGGATCTGCGGTCCTCCGACTGGCGCGGGCCTGCGGCGCCTTCGCCACACACCCGCACTCTGGGCCTGGACTCCGCAGGACGCCGGGGTATCTCTGAGCATCGGACCGCCTCCACCCAGCCCCTTACCAGGAGCAGCTTCTAGCTGCAGCTCAGACCCGTGAGTTCACCCTCTCGCCAAGCACCCAGCTCCCGGCCCTGCCTACGGTCACCCGCAGGTCGACTAAGCGCCGCAGTGGCCCGAGATGACACCAGGAGCCTCCCTTGCTGTGCGCCTCCGGAAGACGCGGAGTGTCTTTCTCACACTCCTGAGACACAAAAATACCCGACAACCCAAAATCGCCGAACCACATCTTTTCGTGCTCTAAAAACCTCTGCCCAAGCCTGTGGCAGGAGCGTATCCAGCTGTGATTTGGATTTATTTTTAAACATCGAATCGAAGGGAAGAGGGCAGGGATTCGCAACTAAAGGGTAGTTTTTTTCAAGCAAGTCTTTATACGGCCCCAAACCTACTCTAGTACTCTGTCATTCAGCCCCCAAACGTCTCTGCCTGCCTTTATGGTTCGGATCTCACTCCACTATTAGCACCAAGTCCTAAACCCACGAAGAGATAGCTGTGAGGGACACCAAGCCCCGGCTGACCTTCCCCTACCGTCCAGGCAACTGGGGTCAGTCTCCTCACTGCAGCTCCGAGCATCCCAGCCTGGGGTGCGGAGAGCCGTAATTTAAACAACATAGCGGGGAGGAGAGGACACAGTTTTGAAAGACCGTAAGCATTCCGCTGTGTTCCCCTCTGCGTCCTTACACTTGCTGAGCACTGACACCAAATTTAAACGAGGTTCCTTCAAAACTGATGTAATGGTAAAGAGCTACCATAAAGGGCAATGACCTCTTCAAGTGAGTGTTTCTTTCCCCAGGTACCCTACAAGGTCTGCACAAATCAAGAAAGCATCATGTAGTCGAAATGCTGAAAACTATAGATGCTGCAAAACCTCATTCTGAGGGTGAAAACCATGGATAGTGGGTGTATTTCCTCCTGCGGTGCAGAAAAAGAACAACCAAAAAGAAAGCAACAAGGGGAAATGTTATTTATTTTAATGATACCAAAAATACCAGTCCTAGCAATGTATTAAAGTAAAATCATAGTCCTTCAAATGTATTTAATGGTTCAGGTTTGTGTATTTGGTGTTAACCCTCTGGTAAAGTTTATGGAGAACAGTGAAGTACGTTAATTGAGCAAATTTTATGTTAAAAAAGGGATAACAAATTTGAAAATGTTTTTATATACCCACAATATTTGTATTTCTTAGCTTGGTTCCTACTATTACATAATACAATGCATTTCTTCTTTTTTAAAGAGCAAAAAGTGTTGTCACTTCTGGAACACTTTATTATAGTAATTCCTAAGTATACTCTTAAGCAAACAAACATATCTATTTATAATTTTATTCAACGCACAAGAGATAATTTAAAAAATTAAAGTTTTTTTTTTAAATTCCTGATGCAAAACTTAACAAACTCCAATTAAATTCAGTATTGATCGGCCAGGGAAACCACCGTAAAATTTACAGAAATTCTCCCAAAGATGCCTTTCAGTTCTTCTCCTGACCTTAATTCTAATCACACCACTTTTTCTAATTCCTCTATAAAAATCGAATCAAAGACGGCGAAGAAAGAAAATATTTCTATAGTTATCTTAATTAACTGATCATTTCAGCAAAGAGCATTAAAATGAGGTAGCAGCGGCGACGTTGTAGGGAGAAGAAAGGATGCATTTTGTTCTGCGTGTTTATGATTCTTCCTAGAGAACAGAAACTACGAGCATGATTTATGGAACTGCATTATCTTGGATTTTCTCCGCAGAGTTGACTCAACTTAGTATCAGCGTTCTATTAAAGCGCTGGAATAGGTGGATACATCTGCAGAGTAAGAAACGTGGTCTGGGATGGATGAGCCTCCCAGTTGCTGGAGGGTGCTTCGAGGACCAGGCTTAGGAGAGAAGGGGTTAAGTCAGATCCTGTCTTTAGCGGCGCAAAGTGCCCGGTTTTGTCTGTTAAAGTCAGCGTCGCCCAACTGGAGCCAGCCAATGCGCGGCCGGGAGCGCCCGGGACAGCCCAGTGGAGGGGCGTGGCCTGAGGCTGTCACTCAGCAGTGAGGAATGACACCCGCGCGGGAGGGGCGGTACAGTGGAACGCAAGCGGAGGAAAGAGAAAAGAAACAGATAAAACCTGGGCAGGGGGTAAAAAGGCGCCCCGCGCCTCTCGGAATCCAGCGGCCGCGGCCGCCACCGCCGCCGTCGCCGTCGCCGCCGCAAGGGCTGGGCCCCGGAAGAGCCTGCCCAGTAGGGCAGGGGAGGACGAGCCAGGAGCGAAATCCTGCAGGCGGGGAAGGGACAGAGGCGCAAAGAAAAAGTGACTCGGGCCGCGCGCCCCGGCGGCGCTCGGGAGGGGACTGCAGCCGCGGAGAGGCCCCCGCCAATCCTCCTTCCCGTCCCCCGAAGGGGCAGACCCCGGCCCGCCCCTAAGGGCGAAAAGGGATGAGATAATCCAGCTGAGCTGCTCAAGGAGAGCGTCTGGCTCTGGATTCGCGGGGAGGGGGTCTCCGGGCGGGTGGGCCTCTGAGGTGGGGGTGAGGGTCGGCGCAGATCCTGGGACGCAGTGGGGCGGGGGCTGCTGGGCCGCGCGCACCAGGCTCACTCGCGCTGCGGCCGCCGGCCCTCTCCGTCCAGCTCGGAGTTGCTCGGCGCCCCAGCTTCCCGCCCCGCCGGCCGCTCTGGCCCGCGGCGCAGATGGCTGTGCGCGGCGCCAACACCTTGACGCCCTTCTCCATCCAGGCGATCCTCAACAAGAAAGAGGAGCGCGTGGGGCTGGCCGCGCCGGAGGGGCGCCCAGGGCCGGGGGGCACAGCGGTGGCAGTGGCTGCGGCGCCCGCTGTGTGCTGCTGGCGGCTCTTTGGGGAGAGGGACGCGGGCGCGCTGGGGGGCGCCGAGGACTCTCTGCTGGCGTCTCCGGCCGGTACCGGAACAGCTGCGGGGCGGACTGCAGAGAGCCCGGAAGGCTGGGACTCGGACTCCGCACTCAGCGAGGAGACCGAGAGCAGGCGGCGCTGCGCGGACGCGCCGGGGGCCAGCGGGGCCCGCCTCGCGGGGGGATCCTTGAGCCTCGGCCAGCCGGTCTGTGAGCTGGCCGCTTCCAAAGACCTAGAGGAGGAAGCCGCGGGCCAGAGCGACAGCGAGATGTCCGCCAGCGTCTCAGGTCTGCTGCGGCTTCGCGGGGATGGGGGCCGGGCTGAGGGGATGGACGCGGAGGGCAACCATGCCGAGTGGGGGGGCCGGCTGTGAGCACCCCGCGCCCTGGGGCTCGGAGGCTGGCCAAGTCCCGAAGTTATGCGCACTGGCGCGAGCTGCTCTACCCCTTGGGAAACTGAGCCCAGGAGAGACCAGAGGAGCTCCTGAGAGCCCTGCGTCCCGTCCCGGGGCGAGGCCTAAGACGTCCTGGGCCCATGTGTATTAATTAGACTGGGTTGGAGAACCGCTGCCCCCTGCTTTCGGGGTTCTTTGAGTTCGTCGCCAATGCTTTCTGCCGTGTCTGTCCCCAAACCCCCAAAATCAGGGAAGCAGAAAAGCGAGGGGTTCAGAGAGCTCAGATAGCCAGTGCCTTAGCTCTGGACCAGAGACTCTGCCAGCTCAGGGTCCCAGGGCCCGGCCCCGCAGTAGGTGGATAGGTGGTGAAGAACACCTCGCAGTGGGCCAGAGCTGAGAATCTGCAGAACTAGAGCTTTAGGGAAAGGGCTGGTGTGGCCTTCTCAGACCCGAGGTCTGGGAGAGCAGCCCTAGGCCAAGGATCCCGGAGTGGGCCTTTAGTTCGTCCTGGAGGCGGGAGAGAGGCCTCCTCAGCCGTGGCCTGGCTTGTTCTGTGGTCTGGAAGAGCCCGGTGCCTGCCCTAGTTGGGTGCAAGCTTCTGTGGTCTCAAGCAGCAGGGAGCGCTGGACCTTTCTGTTGGAGTGCTTCGGAAGGGCGGTAAGAGGCAGAGAAGCTGGTGTGGGATTAGGGTCCCAAAACTCGAGGCAGGGGCAACCCCCTCTATTTACCCTCCAGTTCATCCTCTCATTCCCTTGCGAAGAGGAGAGGAGCCCATCTAAGGCCTTGGCTCAGCCTGTTTGCATGTCCCTCACAGCAATCCCGGGCAAAGATTCTACCTACCTTTGACCCCTGGATCCGTCTCCACCTTTCCTTACCTGCACCAGACCAAGTGTGTGCTGCGAGGACGCGCGCGTGTGTGCGTGTGAACTGAGTGTGGGGAGGCGCGTTAACCCAAGCAGAGAGACGGAAATGCAGCCTAGAGCCCCAGTGCTCAGCGCTGAGAGCTGGGAGAGTTTTCGCGGATGCCCGGGTCCAGTGCCCCAAGTTACTGAGGGAAACCTGGGGCCCAGAGAGGGTGGGGAGATGCTCTTGACAACAGAGCGTTGGCACAGCGGCTGAGTCCGCCGTCCTCCTCGGAAGAGGCCTATATCGGATACCCAGTGAGGCAAGATTCTAAGACCGGCCTCCCGCGCCCAGGGCCTCCCAGACCTCCGCTCCGATGGAGTGGGATCAAAGTGTTTTTCCGCCCCACCCCCGTGACCCCTGCAGTTGAGGCCCGGCCTCACCTCGTCTGTGGCGCTGACAGTCTCTTGTTTCTGTTCCCACCGGGGTCCGCAGACGACCGCAGCCCAAGGACCGAGGACGACGGCGTTGGCCCCAGAGGTGCACACGTGTCCGCGCTGGGCGGCGGGGCCGGCGGCGGGGGCGGCAGCGGGCCGGCGGGCGTCGCGGAGGAGGAGGAGGAGCCGGCTGCGCCCAAGCCACGCAAGAAGCGCTCGCGGGCCGCCTTCTCCCACGCGCAGGTCTTCGAGCTGGAGCGCCGCTTTAACCACCAGCGCTACCTGTCCGGGCCCGAGCGCGCCGACCTGGCTGCGTCGCTGAAGCTCACCGAGACGCAGGTGAAAATCTGGTTCCAGAACCGTCGCTACAAGACCAAGCGCCGGCAGATGGCCGCCGACCTGCTGGCCTCGGCGCCTGCCGCCAAGAAGGTGGCGGTAAAGGTGCTGGTGCGCGACGACCAGAGACAATACCTGCCCGGCGAAGTGCTCCGGCCACCCTCGCTTCTGCCACTGCAGCCCTCCTACTATTACCCCTACTACTGCCTCCCGGGCTGGGCGCTCTCCACCTGCGCGGCCGCCGCAGGCACCCAGTGACCCGGCCTGGGCTGAGGCCGCGAGGGATCCCCGCGCCCCGGCTCCGGACCGCCGCTGAGGCTGTAGGCTGTAGCCTGCACGGGGCGCCCCGCCAAGGGGGCACCTGGAGGTGAAACCCAGCTCCAGCTTCCGTTGGCCAGGACTTGTGCTCTGGCAGCTGGGCTGAGTCTGCCCCGAGGGGGCGCCTTTTTCTAATTCGAACAGAGGCACCCTATGGCCTAGGGGCCCTGATAGCCCACCGGCCTGGAAGCCCCTGGACGCTATTTATTATCACGACAATGTTGGAGTTGAATTTGGATTAGAATTATGTCTGCCTGGGGGTGGTGTTTTCCCTGAGCAGGAACTCCTGGAAACCACATAGCCTGAATCCTCGGAATTTCAGGTCTGCTGGGAGCGTCCTGCACTAGGCCACACGAGTTCATGGTATCCATGCTACCAATCTATGTGTATCTACATATCTTTTATTTTTGGAATTGCATTTGTAACCAAGGGGTGCGAAATCCTGGCGGTCCCAGGCACACCAGGCCAGGGGTTGATTTGAAAAGTGAAGTTTTGGGTTTTCAGGCCCTCCGCTCCACCTTCCCGCGTGTCAGAGCTCGGATGGGGGCGCCCGATTAGGGAGCTGAATGTAAGGAAGGGAGCCTCCGAGCGGGGTGCAAGCCGGGGGTCTCCGCACCGTCCCTCTCTGAAGCCCAGGTCCGCGCCCAAGCAGGAAGCGCCTGGGAGCCCCTGAACGAGGAGAGCGCACAGCCGGGCAGCCCTCTGCAGAAACTTTTCTTCAATTTCTTTTTATTCGTTTAAAGGAGGTTAAGACGTGTAGCACTTTTCAGTTGTTTGTATTCAAATGACGGTTATTTTTGTATTCAATGTGAATATCCCTGGCCAGCCTTTCCACGGCGCCCACCGCGGTGCCGCTGCCTGGCCCTCAGTCTCTACCTTCCGCCCCCTGCAACTCCTGTGCTCTGGCCCGGGACTCCCCTCTCCGCCCCTCACTGACCCTGAAACAGGTGATCCTACCTGTTTGATCAACCTCGCCGCTTTTCGCCTCCTTAAGGGCACTGTGCACTCAACTAGAGTATTAACTGTAAAAAGATTTGTGAAGTTTGGAAGCTCTATTCGCTGTATTTTTTCTTTAATTTATAAACTTTTAGTTTAATTTGCCCTCTGGAAGCCGCGTTTTCTCTGACACTGTCTCTTTCCGACTTTGGGGGAACCCCTAAGGCGGGCTGGAAATAGCTGGGACCTTTTCCAACGTCTTTTCCTTGGACCAAGGATGCTTAGTCTCTCCTGGGAGCATCCCTGCTGCCTGCCCACTCCTCAAGCACGGTGTAAACCTGGGCAGCTCAGAGAAATCATGACTTTGGGGGCTTTGCAGGAGTCATGGATGAATCCCACTGAATCTGGGAACAAATTCCTAGGATTTCTCCCCATCCTCCATGTGAGCGTTGGTTTCAGAGCCTAGTAAGACCCCATGGTTGAAGCCCCAGCCAGTGACTCTTCCCTCATCCCAATGTACTGACCCTTTCACCTCCCCTTGCCCCACCCCAGCTCTCTCTGCTTTCGATTTTAGGAGCGTTTCTCTACGTTGTCTAGTCTTTAGTTTCAAGAGTGGTTTAGTGGAAACTCCCTCTAAAATTCGGAAGCGATTAGTTGCAAACCAGGCTCGAATAACGTGTCTCTCGGAGAAGGGTCACTTGCGAGTTTACCTCCGACAGGTGCAATTGGCGCTCTACAAGGTTTCAAAGGGCTTCCCCGCACTCAATGACAGGGCGTCACTTGATCCTCACCGAAGCTCGCGGGGGAGCAGAAAATGAGCAGGGCACCGGTTATTACCCCATTTTGCAGATGATCGTACCCAGCTGGAGCTCCCAGACTCCCCAGAATGCCACGGATTCACTGGAGCTAAATGCTCACCTTCACTAGCCGCTCGCTCAAGCCTAGTGCCCAGCTAGCAAGGAAGAGTTAATGCCAAATTGCGGGCGTTGGGGCCTCCAGTCCGCGGGACCGGAGCCGGGAAACACCAAAACCCAGGCCGAGGCTCCTTTCAATTTCCCCTAGGGCCGAAAGTTCGATTAGCTCTCCGCGGCAGCCGCGACTTTTCCCAGCCCCCAGCCCTCCGAGCTTTGGTACCCTAAAGACCTTGGCCTGGGGTCTCGCAAGCCCTCAGACCCAGCCAGGGCGGAGCGTGGTGCCAAGCGTTTTACAAAATGATCCCCGCTTCCGGTAACAGCAAAATGTAAAGGGAGAGGAAAAGGACCTCGGGACATGCACACTCCCACCCGGTCCCCACTCCAGTCCAACTACCTTCCATATGCTTCTTGCAATCATCTCGTTTCTTTACAAACCGCTTTACAATTCTATTTTAATTTTACAGTTATGCATGTGTTTTCCTTGTAAAGAGTTGGAACATTTCCGATAATGCTAGAATCTCCTCCCTTCCTCTCCCCAGGGATCACCACTTACTGAGGGATTTTTTAAGAGGAGGGATTTTCTCCCTTTCTG
This sequence comes from Plecturocebus donacophilus, assembly GCA_004027715.1. NCBI lineage: Eukaryota > Metazoa > Chordata > Mammalia > Primates > Pitheciidae > Plecturocebus > Plecturocebus donacophilus. The sequence continues at coordinate 16,353 of PVKP010038388.1, forward strand.
AAAAGGCAGTTGCTTGTGGCTGCGTCTTAACTTGGTAATTTGTTCTCCATCTTTGCTGATTGGGCGGTGAGAGAACCGGGGAGTTTCTATCGAGTAGGAAAAGGCTCGGAGGTCCGGGTCGCACCCCCGGGGGCTCCATCTTCCAGCGCAGACTCCACCTACCCTGCGGACCCGCGCGCCCTTCCCTTTCTCCCACTCTCCGGCCCCCTGCCTGGGCCGCCCGGGGAAAATGACTCAAATGAATTCAGTTTGATCCGCATTATGGCAGTTTCCCTCCGAGCTCTCCCGCGGTTTGGGTTGGCGAGAATGCCCTGAGGTCTGATTCTGGGAGCTGGAGGCGGCCTTCGGGTCCAGCTTCCCCTCCGAGGAGTTCTCGCCGCATTTCGCGACCCAGACCGGTGTCTTTACTCGGGTCTTCTGCCGCAGTTGCGGCTCCCGTTGAAAATTTGCACTATTACTTTTTTTCTTTCTTCGCTTTCTCTTCCTTCTCCGCTACCCTCTCGCCGCCTTTCTTTCTTTCCTTTTTTTTTGGAAAGATGAGCAGTCCTGCTCCCTGCCTGCCCTGCCTACTCAAGGGTATCTTCGTTCACCCACTGCTGGCACCCCCCGCTGCTCCTCTGAGCCCTCTCGGCCTTCTCTGGGCCTGGTCGCCCGAAGCAGTGGCAACCGCCGCCTGGGCCCCGTGGACCTGAGGCCTCTTCATCATTCTCAGTCCCTTTGGCGCTTAGTGAATGAATCTTGGAGCTGGCCTTGGAGATTTTCGAATTCGATCCACCCACTGTACGGATGAGTAAACTAAGGCGAGGGGAATGGCTGGGAAAGGGGGCGGAGCAGGATATGACTTGCTCTGAAACTGGTCCCAAGGATTCAGGTCGAGCCTACAAATCTTACTCCCAGCAGTAAATTTGGGATCAACTAACTACCAAATGTGGCTGGTGGGTCTGGGTGTGTGTATGTGTGTACGCGCCCCCGTGTGTGTGGGGGGGGGGAGTGAGAGAGAGAGAGAGAGAGAGAGAGACAGAGACAAAGAGAGCAGAGAGAGTGAGTTTGGGGGGGCAGGAAGAAAGACCCGACTTGCTGCCCTTGCTAGTCCCCAACGGCCTCTCATTTGAGAGATTAGGTATGAGGGGCTCCCGGATCCCCAGAGAGTATTGTAGATGAGTAGGGATGATAGGGTGAGTTGAGATTGCGTTTCATTTTAGAAAATAAATGGCTTAAAGGCTGCACCGAATCCCAGCACCGTCACTGCTCCCCACGCTGGGAAACGGAAGAGGGTGACATTGACACATCATTTGAGAAGGTCGTAATCGGGCTCAACCACGAGTGCCTGTCCTCTGAGCAGGGGCTCAGCCATGTCGGTGTCCAGAACCCTGAGAAACTGGGCCCATGGAAGAGTGACATCTGGGGGGCCTCTGAGGGGTGGGGAGTGTGCTGAATCTCCGAGATGCCTCTGGAGCAGATGCTGGCCATGGCACATCCCATAGAGGCAGAACTTCATCCTGGGTCTTCAGAAGTCCTGGCAAGCGGGGCTCCCGGAGCTCTAAATCCCTAACCGGCCGCTGGAGCTCAGCACCAGCCAGGCCAACAATCCACTCTTCTCTGCCCACATTTCAGTCCGTGTTTGGGAAGAAAATGTGGAATCTGGCCTTCTCAACGCAAAGTCCACGAAGTTTTACAGAAAGCCTCCTGCGCTGCGGAGGGAGGGAACATGAACAACAGAGAGAATCAGACATTTCTAAATCGGGAAGCTGGTGAAGGAGCTTCTGGGCCCCAGAAGAGGAGCCGGGGGTGTTTGGGCAGCACTCTTTGCCAGAACCCAGGCAGATCCGCACAAGGGCCCAGACAGCTGCCCGGGCACAGCAGCGTTCCCACCTTGCAGGTCACCCACTTCAGCCTGCCAGCCACCTTACTTGGCAACCGCACAGAACTGCGTGGGGACTACAAGAGACGGCAAATTGTTGATGGCGCTTTGTAAGTCGGAAAACGCTGAGGGCGCGTGCCTACGCCGGTGGCTGTACACGATCTGGACCCATCGCTGCTGCAGAAGCCACCGAGGTGGGTGACGGCCCGACCAGAGCCTCGAAGGAAGCAGAAGCAGAGGCTTCCAATCCCAAGGAGGAACGGAGGAGCAATCAAACAATATTTAACAATAAGAAGAACAACAAAAAACAACTCCATTCGTTTGTCTGGAGGGTTACAGGTGACGAGCTTCCAATTCCTGTTAGATCCCATTGGCAGAGGCTCCCTGTAGCCTGGTGCACGTGACATCCATTTTACAATTGGGGAAACACAGGCTCGATCAGGCGATGTAACTTATCCATTGCCACAGGTCATTTAGAGGCCAAGTCATGGTCCTTCTAAGCCCAGAAGCGTATTTTAGGATTTCACGTGGCAAGGTAGATTGTCCTTTCTGCCAGCTTTGCGTCTGGAATGGCCAGATCACAAAAGTGTGCAAGAATTTTGAAAACGATTAAACACTGTGCAACCCGTATGGGCTCATTATTATTGTTACCATTCCTATTTTTCTGAACTTCTGGGCAATGCTGAATTGGCTGGCGTAAAACAATCTACCTGCAACTCCTGCGAGTGTCCTGTAGGTTCCTGAGCTTAGGGTTTCTGAAAGGTCTAGAGACCCTGGCCTCTTGTCAGTTTTTGCTCCCCCTATACGTTTTAGAAATGAAGCAATGCTAAAGTAGGGTTGCCAAAAAAAAAAAAAAAATGTATTATAAACGCTTACATCATCTAATAAACTGAGGGTTTTGTAGTCACATACAGGAGTTATTCAACATAAATTTGGTCGTTCAAATTATTAAAGCATTTATAAAAGATTGATTCCCAGGGCCCTGCAGGCAGGGGTGGTCTGGTGTAGGGTATAGGTTTAAGTTGAACCATGAATTTCTTTTAAACATGTTGGGTGTGTATCTGAGGTTGTGCCTCCAGTGAAGAAAATGTCGAAAGTCTAAATGTGGGGCAATTCGAGAAAGTAAGAACTGGGCAAAGCGCCCGCAGCCCCTCACTCCACCCTGGGTCCTGCCGTTTCGGGATTTTGTTTGGAGGCGGGCGGGTAAAGGTAGGAGCGTGGCTTCTGGCCGACCCAGAGCCGACCCCGAATCCGCGGCCACTGGCAAATGGCACCTTTCTGTTCTGTTGGAATGCACGGTTTAAAGGGAACACACCGGAGCTGCGGGGGTGAGGGTGTCACCTTCCCTTGAGCCTCCCGCGAGGTAAGCTCGCTCCTGAGCTTAAACGTCTCCTCTAAGCTTGCGTGAACGTGCGTGACGAGTTCTCCAGGCTCAAAGCCCGCTCCCATCAGCTTTCCCTCCCAATCCATGCCCCTGCTCGCAGTCCTTGGTGCCTCCAGGCGTCGGGTGGTTTGTGCGCCCCGGGGGCCCAGAGCACCTAGTCTCCCCAGCCCTCAGGGTCCCCTGCGAGCGCCTGCATTAATCAGGGGTCCAGATCGCACCGCTTCTGCAATCGCAGCTTTAATCTCCCGGCGTGAGGATCCGGCGCTGGGTTCTGTGCTGCGGCCCTGAGAGCTTCTTGGTGAGTTCTTTCCATCTCTGTCCCGGCCCCCTTCTTTAGCTAAACTCAGCCTCTCTCCCTAGGACCTTGGTGTGTGCCCTTGCGCCTGGGGGAGGATGCACTATGTGGAAGCTTCTCTGCTGCCTGCACCTTCGAGGGTGAGAGGTGATCAAATCGGACTCAATTACCCCACAGGTCCACAGTGTAAGGCCGTCTGAGGACCTGGGCTCCTTAGGCCTGAGGCGACTCTGCCACTGACTTGGACAATTTTAGGCAATTAACTGCTTTTCTCTGGGCCCCTATTTAAAAAAAAATTGTAAGACTCTTGGGTAACTTTTGGAGTTCAGACTCGCCTCTGGCTTGCAGTGGAGTAAAGGACAGACTTTCTACTTTAAATAATGAGTCGGTCCTTTCCTGAGCACAGTTTTTGTTTGGGGGCGGGGATGAGGAGGTGGTTGAAAGATTTGGATCGCCCCAAGTTGCTGCCTTGCAGACCACCCCAGGAAGGTCACTATCTTTAGGGCTCCGCCATCAGCCTTCCTGGGCCTGAGCGGTCAGCTGTTTGGGAATGTCCAGGCTTTCCTCGAGGAGGACTTCTTCCAACTCATTGCGGTCCTTAGGGAGAAGGCCTGAGGCTAGTCCTCCTCTGTGGCCACACTAGTCTCCCAAGAGTCCCCTGTCCTTGGATGAAAAACGCGTTAAGACCAAAAACAAAAACCAAAAAATGCCCCAAGTGGTTTCTCCCCAGTGGTCCACGAGAAAGTGAGGGTGGGCAGCTCGCTGTAAAACGAGAGCCAGTAAAGCGGCTCATTTTTAATAAGCTCATTAACATTTTTGAATGGTTTTCCTTGTGCGCACTGAGGCCTCCCTGGGAGGCGCGGGAGAGCTGGGCAGCAAGGTTATTGTGCACCAACACCCACCAGCACCTGCGCGCTGGGGTGCCACCGCTTTCGGCACAAGGGACCTGGCCGGGTGGGAGTGGCTGGGCAATGCCCACAATGCCAACTCGGGACCACGGCATCCAGCAGCGGTGCAATCTCACTGTGC
>PVKP010038389.1:0-20895 GCA_004027715.1 Plecturocebus donacophilus
GGAACATGTGGTAATTTGAATTGCCCACCAAACCTGATAGTCTAGGCAGAAACTCTGCCTTATCATTGCTCAGAACTCCAAATTTAATATATAACGTCAAAACAGTCAACTTGTGTGAATGAAGCGATAAGGAGGAATCTTTGGTGGTGATAAATCTAAAGTAAGATACAAGATGCCCACCACTTAAGCATAGGGCTTATATATAAGAGTTTAATAAATATTTGTTGAATAAAGGAATAAAAGACATGACTATAGTCACATAAGAAATTTAAATTATACTCAATATTTTCCGTTTATAGGACAAGATAATGTTCTATATGTTTTATCAGGATTTCCACCCTTATAAAATGAGCACTACTCATTTTTGTGCTCATAGAGTCATAGCCAGTTATTTGAAAAACATACTTATTTAGAATAGTCCATTTTCAGACAGTGCCAGATCTTTTTAAGAGCATTACTAAAATACAGGATATAAGTTAGAAACTGGATCTAAAAAATATTTGAGAGCTGGTTTCAGGAATTTAACCCATCGTAAAGCCTGAGGAAGCAGGTTTTGTGTTACAGTCACTTTTCAATCTCCTCCCAGAAGGGACATTCCTACAGCTGGCAATCACAATTTGCTAAGCATGGTGTTCAGTGTATTCGATAGTCTCTGTAAGGCAGTCAGTTCAGTGTCTCACTATTAAGACCTGTAAACAAAGACATATGGACGTTTAACCACAGGACCCACCACAAAACTCAGAGTCCCAGAACAGCATGTCTGGATGGGTGCTTGGGAAGCATCTTCCTTTTCCAGAAAAAGAAACAGGTATGGGGAATGGGAGTGACTTGTTCCAGGGCACACAGTAAAGGGGTAGCTGAGATGAAGCTGGAAATTAGATCTTTCGAATTCAGTCTTCTTAGAAGCTAAGAATCCAAGATGGATTATTAAGGAACATAGATAAGTAAACTATCAGTAGTTGTAGTCATGCCAGTGCAGAGCAGGAGAAACACCGTATAAAGTCCACCGATGCCATTCAGACCTACAGCCCATCGGGGGGATCAGGAAGACTGACCAACCTCAACTGATCTCCTAGGAATCTGTCAACCACAATGGTCTCAGGAACATAGAGAAGGAAAACCACCAAAGAAGTCCATTTTGTTGCCTGGGGGCCTGAGTCCAGGAAAACATATAAACCTGGTAAAAATGATGATGACTCCTGTAACCTTTCCAGACTGCTGCAAACAGTGAGTTTCAAATATCCAAATTTGAGGTGACTCCCTCAAATTTGGGTATTACCCAGAACCCTTGCTTTCCTGAAATGCTATGTTTTATTTTGTTTTGTTTTTTGACACAGTCTCACTCCGTCACCAGGCGCCAGGCCTGAGTGCAATGGCGCAACCTCCGCTCACTGCAACCTCTGCCTCCTGGGTTGAAGCAATTCTCCTGCCTCAGCCTTCCGAGTAGCTAGGACTATAGGCGGGTGCCACCATGCCAAGCTAATTTTTTTTGTATTTTTAGTAGAGACGGGGTTTCACCATGTTGGCCAGGATGGCCTCGATCTCTTGACCTCGTGATCTGCCAGCCTCGGCCTCCCAAAGTGCTGGGATTATAGGCATGAGCCACCACACCCAGCCTCCTGGAATGCTATTTTTATGTCTTTCGGCAGTAAGCTCACAGTCTCAAGTGGCATCTCATGATTCTCATTCATTCAGTGAATATTTACAGAACACCCACTGTAAGAAAAGTATGGTACAAGCACTTGGAGGTACAAAATGAAGAGGCATCATGGCCCACACAGAGCCAAACTAAAGACAACAGAAAAAACTGTCAAAAAAAAGTGTTGGAAGGATTGTACGAGTGCATGACAAAAGGAGTTAAGGGAGGTGGTCCACAAGCAGAGGGAGTGATTGGAGGTAAACTATGAGCAGCGAAAAGCTCGTGAAGTAACGGATTTTGCAATAGAGAACAGTCCTCTGGCAATCTAGGGCAGGAGAGAAGCAAAGCGGGACGTCAAAACCAGTGAGGGGTGAGTGGAGGAATCAGAGATCAGGGGTTAAGCAGATAACAACAGAGAGGAGGTACTCATGGACTGAAAAAGGAGTTAAAAATAAGAACGACTCCAGCCCAGCAGCTGGGCGGGCTCATTGACTAAGATTGGAACTACGCAGACTAGAGATAGCTCTAATTGGACATAACCAGTGCCTAAGCAACTTCCAGATGGAAAGATTCATAAAGCATTTGGGCACAGAGGTCTAGAAGGAAGCAGGAGGTCTTAAGGTCAGCAGGCAGAATGGCGATTGAAGCCACTACAGGGAATAAAACAACACAGAGAACGCATTTAGAGCAGGCTTGTTCAATCCATGGCCCAGGATGGTTTGGAATGTGGCCCAACACAAATCTGTAAACTTTCTTAAAACATGATGAGATTATTTTTTAGCTCATCGGCTATTGTCAGTGTAGTTTATATATGGTCCAAGAAAATTCTTCTCCTTCCAATGTGGCCCAAGGAAACCGAAAGATTGGACACCCCTGATTTAAAGAGAGGAGGGATGGGAGGCCAGGATGAGATCTTTGGGTGGATCAGAATTTGAAAGAGGAAAACAGAAGGCTAGCCAGTCACAGAGAATGAAGTGTCCAGAAGCAGAAGGAAAATGAGGTGGAAGAAGAGTTGTTAAATCCAAGAGGGAAAAAATGAAGTGTTTTTTTTTAAAGAATACATGAGTAGTTGTTAGTATATTCTCAGGAAAGGTGAGAAAAGAATTAAAACGGCCCACTGGCACACTCATTAGCAAGGCATCAGTAACCTCGGCCAGTGTTTCAGAGATGCCCGTAGTCATGTGAGCAGGAGGTAAATGAGATGAGAAGCCTGAATAAACCTGCTCAAGGAAAGGAAGCGAAGTTGTGGGGAGGTCTGATTTTATATATATATATATAGTGGAAAATGGCATGAAATAATCAGGCCTGAAATTTTCAGGCCATATGAAGCAAGTTATTTCATCTCTCTTATCCTCTGCTTAGTTTTTTCTTAATGAAGAGAATAATAGTACCCACATCAAAGAGTTCTGTGAAGCAATGCATGGGAAGCATTGAACTTAAGAGTCTGGCCCACTGCAGGGACTTGGTCATGTTAATGATTAATATGACTGCCATCCCTGTTAGTACAGTTAAGACACTGAGGATGCGGGCAAAAGACTGCCCGGAAGGAAAGCTGAGAAAAGAGAAGCAAAGAGGTCAGTATTGGATGGGTTGGAATAAAAGCAGGAGGGACGGGAGATATGGATGAGGTAAAGAAAATGAGTCCCAAGAATCAGGAGGTGGAGAATTTGATGAGAAGAAGGTTCTGATTAGAAGTTTGTATACTGCAATTTAATACAGAAGAGGTACCAGGTGTTAACAAAGGAGTAAGACTCTGGAACTGGGGAGCTGGATCGCAATGGAGACAAAGAGAATTCATGCATTATTAAGAAACAAACATATATTGAGAAAATGACTATGCTTTGCTTGGGAAGCTGGAGACACGCCTTGAACAAAGTTCAGACCCTGAGGTTAGAAGACGGGGTACCTTGTCCCCATGGGAGGTGAAAGTTGTGCAAGGTGGTGGCTGGACAGCAGGTAGGTTACTGATTCAGGGATCAAAGAGCATAAAGAGTAAAACCACAGATTACAGCAAAACCAGAGCTATCAGGATGATATCTGTGGAAAAAATGAAACTTAAAGTACAGGGGATGGTTTTGCACTGAGTAAAACCACGCAAGCAGCAAGGAGGAAGCAGGAATGTGCTAACTAACACTGCCTGCAGTATCCACAGCAAAGGAAGCCAGTAGCCTCCGCTCCTACAGATGGTGGCAGGAAAGTCCTGGCGCGAGGAGAGGGAACCAAGTGTTGAGTTACTGAGAGGAGGTGGAGGATGCGCCCTGTGAAAAGGTTGAGTATAAAAGGCTGTGGCCCCGTCGACATTTAATCCATTAGACCCTGGCACAAGCGTCTAGGTGCTTTCCAGGACCCATAAAACAGACTTTTAAAAAAATGGCTCCAAAATATGAAAAGAAAATCACAAAAATTGCTATTGCTAAATGTTTCATTAAATGTATACAAAACGTATCCTGTGTCGACTTCATTAATTGTAAAATTTAGTGCTCACAAAAATTTCATGGCATTTAGAAAACAATTTGTATGTTAGATTTTCCCACTTTGCTAGAACTCCTGAGTAAGCACATTGGTTGTCAAGAAATTGCATCAAGTTGTAAATTAAATTAGGTTCCCAAAATCTAAAAGATTTAAAAAACAAAATTAGAATAATTTTTTCAAGTTTTCATATAAAAATGTATTCAATGTAGAATGTGGGTGGATGTTAATACATTTGATAGAACATTGGAGAAGCTTCCAGGAGCCTCCGAAAAGATCTTTTTTTTTTGAGACAGAGTCTTGCTCGGTTGCCAGGCTGGAGCACAGTGTCAATCTCGGCTCATGGCAACCTCCGCCTCCCGGGTTCAAGTGATTCTTCCGCCTCAGCCTCCCAAGTAGCTGGGACTACAGGCGTGTTCCACCACGCCCAGCTAATTTTTGACTCAGTCACATGGGCAGAACTGAGGAGGAAGAATACCCAAAATGAGTCAAGGCAACAGAAGAAAGCTTAGCTTCTCATCAAGGAGCAAATTAGAACCTTCTTGCAACTTCCACATTGTCTCCAGCTCAGGGATTCTTAACCTATGAGTGCCTTGGGCGCCCTGAGCAACCTGGTGAAGCCTAAGGATCCGTTTTCAAGATAACCTTTTTAATTTTTTTTGGAATCTCCCCCTCCTGAGAGAAGAGAATATTAAAGTGTGCAAGAGATTGATAGGAGATGACAAACTTAATTCTGGAAATTCTTTAATTTGGGACTGTAAAAAGTAATACAATTATCTATTTCAGTTGCAGCAGTACAATTGACACAGGAAAAAAAGTTGGCATAAGCTACTTACTCGCTAGGTGCCTGCTTAACTTCTTTGCATTTCAGGTTTGTTTTTTGTTTGTTTTGTTCTGTTTTTTGTTTTTTAAGTTCTGGGATACACATACAGAACGTGCAGGTTTCTTACATTGGTATACATGTACCATGGTGGTTTGCTGCACCTATCAACCTGTCATCTAGGTTTTAAGCCCCACATGCATTAGGTATATATCCTAATGCTCTCCCTCCCCTTGCCTCGTACCCCCTGACAAGCCCCAGTGTGTGATGTTCCCCTCCCTGTGTCCAGGTGTTCACATTGTTCAGCTCCCACTTAGTGAGACATGTGGTGTTTGGTTTTCTGTTCCTCTCTTAGTTTGCTGACAATGATGGTTTCCAGCTTCATCCATGTCCCTGCAAACAACATGAACTCATTCTTTTTTATGGCTGCATAGTATTCCACGGTGTACATATGCCACATTTTTTAAATCCAGTCTACCATTGGTGGGCATTTGGGTTGGTTCCAAGTCTTTGCTATTGTGAATAGTGCTGCAATAAGCATATGTGTGCATGTGTCTTTATAGTAGAATGATTTATAATCCTTTGGGTATACACCCAGTAATGGGATTGCTGGGTCAAATTGTATTTCTGGTTCTAGATCCCTGAGGAACAGCCACACTGTCTTCCACCATGGTTGAACTAATTTACACTCCCAACAGCGTAAAAGCGTTCCTATTTCTCACATCCTCTCCAGCATCTACTGTTTCCCAACTTTTTAATGATCATCATTCTAACTGGCATGAGACGATATCTCACTGTGATTTTGATTTGCACAAAATAACATTTTTAAATGCATAAAGCAAAATTCACAGGATCACAATCCATTGAAATGCAACCATCAAAATATGTAATGCTTGTGTGATAAAAGATAGAGTAACAATATGCATCTTTATAAAATAACAAAATCTAGTTTCATTTCATAGTAGTGATATTTCAAGATATCTTCAACAACAATAATGTGATTTTAAAATATTGGTTTTTATTGGTGTCAGAAACTGCTAGTATTACTGTGAGTTGTTACTCACATTTATAATTGACATAAATACTAACTTTCAAGAGATTGGTGCACATAAAGATGCAATTTTTTTCCAATTTAAGTTCACAGACCTCTAGGACTGTGCACACAGCAGTTTATGCGGCCTTGTGAAAAATCTGTGTGCTTTAACTCCTTACCCATAAAACGAATGAACTAGGGGCCAGTGCTGAAGGACTGAGATGCTGCAGGAGAGATGTGCGAATTGATTTTATAGGGACCTCAAATTCAAAGGTGCTCCCTCCAATTTTCATTTCCTCCCTCTAATCTACTTTATACATTCTTAAAGAATCTACTTCAGTTGGTGTTATCTCCTTTAGCAACAATGTATTTGAACAGTACTAACCTTTGATAATGCACACACACACACAGAGCTGTCTCAAAGTTAGAAGACAATTTCACAAACTGGAGAAAAAACACAAAGAAAAATATAAAAGTCAATAATTAAGGAAAAATAACAATGGAAAATTTGGAAGAGGTCGTGAAGGTTTAAAAAAGACATTGGCCAGGCACGGTAGCTCATGCCTATAATCCTAGCACTTTGGAGGCCGAGGTGGGTGGATCATCTGAGGTCAGGAGTTCAAGACCAGCCTGGCAAACATAGTGAAACGCCATCTCTACTAAAAAAATACAAAAATTAGTTGGGTGTGGTGGCGGGCACCTATAATCCTAGCTACTTGAGAGGCTGAGGCAAGAGAATCACTTGAACATGGGGAATGGAGGTTGCAGTGAGCCAAGATCACACCACTGCACTCCAGCATGGGTGAAAAGCAAAACTCCATCTCAAAAAAAAAAAGACATAAACATAGGAAATGATAATCTTGCTAGTAATTAAATTTGTATCAATGAAAGAAATTGTATTTTTGCCTACCAAATTTATAAAGATTTAAAATATCAGTAATATCCAGTATTATATTAATAATATCATTTGTGAAGATGAGGTAAAGTGGAGGACTTTCATATATTGCTGTTGGGAATATCAATCAGTCCCACCTTTCTGAAGGGCAGCCTGGCTACACAGGTCAAAGGCTATGAAACGTGCATGCATTGAAACGTGGGAACGCCAAGTGTCAGAATATCTCTAGGTAAGTACCTGTACCAGTGGACAAAAACAACACTGAAATGTTAGAAACAATGTAAATTTTCAATTTTAAGAAATTGGTTAAATATATTACAAAATATTAATCAATATAACACCAAACAATAAAGCATTCAAAATAAAACATATGTATTGAAATAGAAATCTGACTAAACTATTTTAGTACATTAAAAAGTAGAATACCCAGGTGCTGTGGCTCACACCTGCAATCTCACTATTTTGGGAGGCTGAGGCGGGCAGATCACTAGAAGCCAGGAGTTTGAGACCAGCCTGGACAACATGGCAAAACCCCATCTCTACTGAAAATAAAGATAAAACAAAACAAAACAAAACAAAACAAGCTTGGTGTGATGGCACCTGCCTGTAGTCCCAGCTACTCAGGAGGTTGAGCTGGGAGGATCACCCGAGTCCAGGAGGTCGAGGTTGCAGCAACCCATGATCACATCGCTGCACTCCAGTCTGGGTGACAGAGGGAGATCCTGTCTCAAAAAACTACAATAAGAACATCACAGATAATGTGACCCCAATTCTGCTTTAAAAAATTATATATATAAAATAAACATAGAAATATAGTTTATATATGTGGTTTTCATTTAAATATATATCACTTATATATAAATATATATGTTTGTAAATATATAAATATATTTGCAGATATATAAAAGTAATGAAATCTGAAAGGATCAATCTATACCCCTCTGTTAACAGTGATATGCTTTAGGGGTGAGACTTTAATTTTCAACTAAAATAAATAACATTAAAAAAATAATCATCATATATCATTTTATAATCAGAAAAGAAAATAAATATGTTTGTTTATTCTTTGTGTTGGCCAAAGGCTGACCTCTCTGAAAGGAGCTTTTGAATAATTTAGATCTTTCCCTACTCAGCAAGAATTTAGGGCTTTAAAACATTTATTTGATTGCATCATTTCAGTGAACACCGGAGGGCAGTCACCTGGGATGACAGCTGAACGAGTTGCTTCCTTCCTGATTTTCCCTAATGAACTCAAGAAGTCAGGAGAAGTCCCAGACAGTGGATTGGAGGTTTTCCTGCCTGAGGTGCCCACTAAACACTTCCCAAGGGCCAGGAAGTCAGCTTCGCAAGGGATGTTCTGCACTGACAGAGGTCTGGCTAAAACCCAGGGGCTGTTCTCTCATTCAGTCCTTCATTTATCCATCCCACACACACTGAGTGCCTACGGCGCAGAAGAGGACTTGAAGGATGAGTGCCGCAGGAGGATCACAGTGAGCTAGAGAATCCCACTGCTCCAGGCTCCTCAAGGAGAGTGGGAGGCCCTCAGTACACGGGACACACACACACACCACAAAACAGAATGGGGACGGGGGCATGGGGAGGGATCGGCGAATTCTGGCTGTGGAGCCACAGATCATGGTGGCCTTCATGGTGCATGTGCTGTTTGACTGGATCCGTGAGTGAGGAATGAGCTTCTCTAGAAAAAGGAAGAGGAGAGCAGACATCCACTTCTGGAAGGATGAACAGCTTTGAAAAAATACAGCTAGGAAGAATGCTCCCAGGAGCAAGGAGGATCCGGTTTGACATGATTATGAGTCACCCGGGTGAATGCCCGGGGCTGAGTCCAGAAAGACTGAAACTAGAATGAAATAGTACAGGCCTGTGAAGGGCCTCCTTATGAAAAGTGCCCTCCACAGGACCTTGGATTCCTCCAGCCCTACCTGTTCAGATGTTTCTTCCTCATGGGAAGCAGAAGAGACTGATTCACAGATCGTGACCAATGTCTTGGGTTCTTAAGCCAGATGAATCCAGAGAGTTTGTGTCCCTAGCCAACAGAGATGGAAGGCCAGCCTGCTCCAGCTGGGGTGAAGATGGGATAGGGAGATGGTGCCGAAACCAGGATGCAAGACACATCTGCAGGTGTCCAGCTGGCTTAGCCATCATGCTGGATTCCTTTTATGTTTCTATAAAATATTAGGAACACCCTGCTCTTCAGTGTCCCACATAAGGGAAGAGAAATGTGATCAGATGTACCCAAGGGCTCACCATTTCTGTCCTAAGTGAAAGAATACATCAAGTCAGAGCCTTCGCCCCACTTCCAGCACCCTCCTCAGGGCAGCCTCCTGGAGCAGCTCAGCTGTAACTCACAGAGTTCCTCCCCATTGAATGATTAAGCAACACCCACCCCAGGGGTTAGGTTATTTTGAGTAATTTGAGACTTCCATTTTCACAAAGGGGCATAAAATGATAGACCTCCACCTTCGACTGGGAATGAAGAAAGAATAAAATGTTTTCGCTGGTTCCTTCTCTTGCTATCCTGCAAGTTTTCAACTACTTTCAAACAAAAATAATAGGTAAGGCAGGCGAGCCCTAGTTTGGCAGTCCTTAGAAGGGACAATGGGTGTTTTGAATAAGAAGTTTAGGTTTTAGGAGAAAATGCACCATCAAAGATGTATAGATGAGCCCAAGTTCAGATCCTTACCTAAGAAAGGCAATTCTGGTAGCACAATTTCTAGGCTGAATAGAAGATAACAGACTTGGAACAAGGGTCAGGAGGTAGGGGCATGGAGCCAAGGGGGAGTTGATAAAAGCATGAACTCATTCTGAAACGGCAGGGAGGGACAGAGATGAAGCCACCCGTGGCATGCAGGGCGGAATCACAGCATCCGGATGTGGTGAGCAAGCAGGTCAAATATAACTCAATCATTTCTAGCCTGGGTGAAGGGAAGAAGTTGGTGTTATTAATCAAATTCTAAAATGAGATTTAAGAGAGGAAGCAGGTTTGGAGAGAAAGAAAGGAAAATTCCTCTAAGGTGTGATTACTCTAGACGGAAAGCACCCAAAAGTCTACACTTGTGTGACCCTTAGGTTCTATTTCCAAGGCATTTAAAAGCAAACTACAAGGAAGTAATTCAAGTAAAAGAGGACGGTTCAAAAGATCCTCCCCATACTCAGAGAACTGCATTTTCCAGAACAGAGAGAGCTTTCTTGTTGTTTCAGATGTAGTTCTCTGAGCAAAACAAAAGACTTAGGCTTATCAGTCTTTTACACCTTAGTATAAATGAGTTTGCAAGCCAAGGTTCTGGAAACAGGGTGAAGATGCTGTCAGAAAGTCAAGCATGGTGACTGTGAGAGGGAATAAGTGCAGAAAGAGAATGCAGATGGCACATTCCTCACCTGAGGACAGTGTTCAGACCCAGATCTGCCCGGCAACATGCCCCCATTCCCAGCCACAGGATGGGTTTCTCCTATGCCTAAGATCATCAAAATCACTGCGAAGGTAAGACAACAGGGAGATTTGGTGTTTTATATTGGTCATCACTCAATTCCCCTCTTGAAGAAACAAAAATGGGCCACTCAATGTATGTTTTATTGAACATTCAGTAATAAAATGCACCTGATTTTTATTTCACCCTCTAGCACGAATTTGTGAGTACTCAGCTAAGCATCCCTTAGCTTCTCGACACAGCACACTCCTAGCTTTCTTCCTACCCTCTGCCTGTTTCTTGCACGTCTCCTTAGTGGTCTCACCATCTTCGCAGCCAGTAGGTTTCCAGGCTCACTTTTCTTCTCTCTTTAAGCTCTCTTGGTAGATGTTCTCAACTGCAGAGTTCACACACAGATTTCTCTCTCCTACTCAGAACCTCCCCTCTGACCTCCGCAGCGGAACCGCCACTCCTACTTAACATCCTTTTCTTTTCTTCTCTTCTCTTTTCTTTTCTTCTTTTCCCTTCCCTTCCCCTTCTCCTTCCCCTTCCCCTTTCCTTCCTTCCCTCCCTTCCTTCCTTCCCCTCCTTCCTTCCTTTATTTCTTTTTTTTTTTTTCGAGACAGAACCTCACTTTATCACCCAGGCAGGAGTGCAGTGGCACAATCTCGGTTCACTGCAACCTCCACCTCCTGGGTTCAAGCAATTCTCCTGCCTCCGCCTCCCGAGTAGCTGGGACTATAGGCACGTATCACCACACCCAGCTAATTTTTATGTTTTTAGTAGAGATGATGTTTCACCATGTTGGCCAGGCTAATCTCGAACTCTTGACCTCAAGTGCTCCAGCCGCCTTGGTCTCCCAAAGTGCTGGGATTGCCGGTGTGAGCCACTGCGCCTGGCCACATCACCTCTTTCTTGAATGTCCTAACCACTCCTCAAAGTCAGCATGTCTGAACAAATTGGTTTAGACTAAACCTGGTCCTCTTCTAGAGTTTTCTCTCATGAACATCTCTGTATCTATTGCCATGCAATCAATCCAACCAAACCTTAATGCTTTAAAATAACAATCATTTATCTAGTGCCCCTGATTCGGGCAGGGGGCAGCTGAGTGGGTCCTCTGGTCTGAACAGGCTCCGCAGCCCTCAGTGCTTGTGTCTGCTGTTTGGTTGGCTGGCACTGGCTGGTTTTGA
The DNA here is from genome assembly GCA_004027715.1 of Plecturocebus donacophilus. Classification (NCBI taxonomy): domain Eukaryota; kingdom Metazoa; phylum Chordata; class Mammalia; order Primates; family Pitheciidae; genus Plecturocebus; species Plecturocebus donacophilus. The sequence continues at coordinate 11,472 of PVKP010038389.1, forward strand.
AGTCTACAGTGGGTGTCCATGCCTCTTTCACATATTCTCTCCTCCTCCAGGAGATGGACCCAAATTGGTGGATGAAGTCCAAAGCAGTAGGAGTCTAAGTGCAATGCACACACTTTTCACGTCTCCTCCACTGGCCGAGCACATTCCCTGGTGAAGCCTTGAGTCAGGTTGGGAGAATAATATCAAAGTGCATGGATCTAAGGAAGCATTAGGTTGGTACAAAAGTAACTGCGGTTTTTGCAATTACTTTTATTTATTATTTATTTATTTATTTAGAGATGGAGTCTAGCTCTGTCACCCACTCTGGAATGCAGTGGTGTGATCTCGGCTCATTGCAACCTCCATCTCCTGGTTCAAGCAATTCTCCTGCCTCAGCCTCCAGAGTAGCTGGGATTGCGGGTGCCCGCCACCACGCCCAGCTAATTTTTGTACTTTTTAGTAGAGATGGGGTTTCACTATATTGAACTGGCTGGTTTCGAACTCCTGACCTGGCGATCCACCCATCCTGGCCTCCCAGCGTGCTTGGATGGTGGGGTGCGGTGGCTTACACCTACTTTTAATAGAAAGAACCAGGACCAGGTACAATCAGTGGCCTGTCACTGAAAATGATGACTTTAAATGCTCTCTTATCTGTCCCTTTCTCCTAATCTCCACCTCTTCCAGCCTTGTCCAATCTCCAGTCATGTCTCCCTGACCTCCACAAATAGGCTTTGAACAGACCCGCCTGCTCTGCCTCTGGGACCTCCTTTAATTTTGTCTCCACATTGCAACAGTATGCTTTTCCAAAGCCAAGTCTCATCATTTTAGTCCACCAGCTTAAAATATGTTAATGTCCTCTCATCACACTTAAAGACAAAAACTTCTTTAAAGGCTTTCAAATAGGTTCTTTGATCATAGATATCAGGTTATACCTGTCATTCCAGTTTTTTGCTTTTTTGTTTGTTTTTTCTGAGACGGAGTCTCCCTCTTTTGTCCAGGCTGGAGTGCAGTAGCGCAATCTTGGCTCACTGCAACCCAGGCTGAAGTGATTCTCCTGCCCCAGTCACCCTAGTAGATGGGATTTCAAACATGTGCCACCATGCCTGGCTAATTTCTGTATTTTCAGTAGAGACAGGTTTCACCATGTTAGCCAGGCTGGTCTTGAACTCCTGACCTTAAGTGATCTGCCCACCTCAGCCTCCCAAAGTGCTGGGATTACAGGTGTGAGCCACTGCACCTGGCCCAGTTTTACTGTTAATAGCGCTCTTTCACCTTCAGAAGTGTCATGGTTTGAATGGTAAATGATATTATCACTCTTTCCCTACGAACTACACGTGGTCTGGCTCCTACCATATTGGTCATACTAACCTTTTCTACAATGACACCCTACTTTGCTCTGCCCTAGCCTCACGTGCCTTCTTTCTGTTTCTCCCCAAACTTTCATAATGCTGTCCCTCTTCCTGGAATGCTCTTCCATTACCTCTTTACCCAGTTACAGCCTATGTACCCTTTAGAACGCCAGTCAGAATTGCTGCTGCAGAAACCTTCCCTCATTCCAAGACAGGTGACCTCTCCCCATGCACTCTCCCAGGGACCGTGCCCATTCATCCATAGCACTTAGGAGAGCTGTCACTTTCAGTGGAGGGCAGGGACCCTGCCCGGCTGGCTCACCACTTATGCTGTGCCAGAATACAAGCAAAACTCGGATTAATGGTTTATAGAAATGGAGAATGATTGCATGATAAAATAAAAGAACTACGTGAAATTATAAACAGTTCACTAATCCATTCTGTTTATAAATCATGGTACTGGTTTTCAAGGCGCTTTTAAATAACATGCTATTAAAATTGGAAAGGAACAATGGATCGTTTATTCCAGAGGAAGAAATAATTCAGGGAAGTTACATGACTCACCCAAGATCTCCCAGCCTTTCTGGAAGTCCAAGTGAAATGTACACAGGACTATAGATTTTCTGTTTTATTTCCAGGTGGTAAGACTCCATTGAGAAGTCATAAAAACCCTTCCAAGCTAAGATATTCTTTGGTTATGATTCAGTTTAACTTTTCCCTTGGTAGCACTCTATTTCTTACCCTTACTCCCTCCCTTCTTTCACATTCCATTTTTTTTCCTTCATGATCAGCCATGAAAGCAGAAATCTCATGCCCAGGAGTATGTCATAAAGCATATAAAAAATAAAACATAAAAATGCAAAGTATGTACAGTAAGAGAGGTGGGAGGAGACACACGCTTCAGATCCTGAATTCTTGGTGTTAAGACATTTCAGGCCACAATTCCATCTTGAATTTTTTTATCCCCCATTGCAGTAAGGGATATAATGGATAATGAGAGGCCAAACAAACTAATTTGTCAATTCTAGGATGTGACATCATGACCATTCACTTCTGGGGTGGCTAATGCCAACCAGTGACCTTCTAGGATTACATACAGATGAAATATGAAGAGGAAATTTAATAAGAAAATGTCAACCATCACTCAACACATGAATGAAACAAGATTTTTTCTTTTACTGTAAAATATCAAAAACTTTAAATGACCAGCATTGAGTCTGAGGATACATATTCAGAGCTTATAGACAAAGCTATAATGACTATTTAAATTATATGGAGGATAATATTTGCTGAGCTCTGGAGCATTTAAAGTAATAAACACTCTTTTAAAGGTCAGCTGTAAAACCAAGTTAATAACTTTGAAGGAAAATGCCTTTTTCCATCAGGAATTCACAATAAAAATAATCCTTTCCACACTATTTTTCTTTTAACTATGCTTGCCACAAAGACAAAGCTAATAGACGAATTATACATGATTACAAAACTATTTTGCTATCCAGTGTCACAGATCAAAAGGAATGGTTCCTGTTGCAGGCAGGTAATGGCCTTGTACCATGTTCAGTCACATATGCTGCCATAGAGAGTTTCAATGGGGCTTTGAGAATGACATGCTCAAATAGCTGCATTTTTAGTATCTATTAAAGTCACTGTGCCATGACTGAATAACACCACCCATGAGCAGAAGGGAGGGTAATACAACCAGCTGCTCCATATGTGCAGCTCTGGAGCTGTGTGTGCTGTCATCTAGAGCTGTTCAAAATATCTTAACTCTCTTCTGGCTAGACTTAAATATTGGGGCTGGATTGTGGCCAATTAATGACAAGATGTGTTCCTCCAAGCAAAGCCCCAATGTGCAAATGCCAATACCATATTTTTTTACTCTCTGTATTCATTTAGCTTCTTTAAAACAAGAATGATATTGAGCACCATAATATTTTCTCTCTGTTTTTCTAGTTTCTTGACAATTACTTAGGACTTTCATTTTTTTTTAAGAAGTGCAACTCTAAGCAGCAAGTGGTCTTGGAATACAGACCCACTGGCTCATTCTAATCAGTCTTTGTTGTTGGTTTTTGTTACTTTCCATCTGACATAGTTTGGCTCTCTCCCCACCTGAATCTCAACTTGAATTGTAGCTCCCATAATTCCCACAAATTGTGGGGGAGACCTGGTGGGAGATAATTGAATTTTGGGGCGGTTCCCCCATACCATTCTTGTGGTAGTGCATAAGTCTCATGAGATCTGATAGTTTTATAAGGGGAAACTCTTTTCACTTGATTCTCATTCTCTTGTCTGCCACCGTGTAAGATGTGCCCTTCATCTTCTGCCATGATTGTGAGGCCTCCTCGGCCATGTGGAACTGTGAGTCCATTAAACATCTTCCCTTTATAAATTACCCAGTCTTGAGTATGTTTTTCTTAGCAGCATGAGAACAGACTAATACACTATCAAATATCCATTCAGAAAGAGATTCACCATCATCTGGTCCATTGGGAAGGAGAAAGAAGTAAGTTATTGAGCACCTGTTTCTCTCCAGGTCCTGTACTCTCTGCTTTAAGCTTAGATTATCATTATTTTTTCTTTACAATTTTTATATGAAGAAACCAGACCTAATAAAAATCAAGGAAATTGACTGAGGTCATTCAGCTAGCAGGAACTGGAAGCCCGATTTGACCCCAGGGCGGTTTTCAAAGCCTACGCCCTCCCCTTTACGTGATGCTGAATTAGTGGCATCACATTATCTGACCCCTCAGATTTGCAACAAGTCTGCAAGCCACCAAATCTCAGCAGGTACCTGGGAATAAAGAACAGAGTTAGGATGACCCCATGAACACTGCTCCACAGACTGCGGGCTTTGAGGTGAAGAATTCCTTGAGCCACTCCATAAAAAATGTTCTACAGGACCCTGGGACTACTAAGGTCATTTATACATGAAATGGTTGAGGCAGGAGTGAGTGAAAGTATGTTCTTAAAAATAAAGAAATGCCATGCATCAAAGGCGGCCACAGGGAGGTGACAAGATAAAAAAGGTGCCAGATTTAGGTGACCTCAGTTTGATCTTATCTCTACTTCCACTGCCCTCTGCCCCTTCCTTAGATCATTTACAAAATGCACACAGTAACGCTTACATGATAGAATTTTCTGAAAATTATGTAAGACAACATATGCAGAGTTCCCAGTGTAGCCTGTGACACAAGTCAGGTGCACAGGAGGGGTTTGCCAGACCTAAGTCCAAAAAGACAATTTACTGCAAATTAGTAGAACTCAGTACTTCACTCCTGGTTTTAAAATGTATTTTCTGCAAGGTTTTCTGGTGTTGATCAGAAGACATTCATCATCGTCTCAGCATGACCTGCACCAAATCCAGGTCACACGAAGTTATAAATGTATCTTGTATTTTAATGCCACAACCTTGGCTGATTCCAAGGCAAGAAGAAAAAATATATGTGTTCCTAAAAGAAAGCATCAACCTAAACAAAGTCAGTCACAAGCCAGAATGTAGTGAAGGAAACAGACTTCTTCGTTCTACAAGAATAATATTTTGGGCATGAAGAATGCCTAGAGGTTACTAAAGAGAAACAGAATGGCCACAGGGGGTCACCGAATGGGAAGACAGCAAGCATGATTTATGAGAGCCATATGAGAGTAAAGACTCACGGTGCTATGTAGAACAAAGGAAGCAAAGAAGCAAGATTCTTCCAGACCCCTCCCTGTACCCTGGCAAGAGATGAAGACAAATGGACCCAGACATAGAAGGAAAGGAATTTTATTAAAAGCAAATTATACAAATTTTCAGAAAAGAGTTGAGATTTATGAGAAAAATAAACTTGTGTTTTGTGGGATTCTAGCACGTTAACCAAAGAAATCCATCTATCAGGGAAAGAAAATAGGGCTAGGAAAGATATACTGGAGAATCAGACACCTGGAAAAAAAAGAAACAGAGCAGGAAGGAAAGAGAACACTGAAGAACCCAACTGCCACACCCAGGCAGAGATTCCTGTGCACCCCAGCGGGGCCCTGAAAAAGCAAACGCCAACATGGAAAATGAACATGGCAGAACTGAAGTTAGAAAGAGATTAACTTTCTAACTTCAAAAAGTTAAAAAACAGTGGTATAAAACAGTCACTCTCTTCTGCAGTCTGTGGCCACCAGAATTCTTTTATTCAAACTACCCTGCACAAAAATAGGTTTTGGCTCATTTTCAAGGGCCCATTTAGCGTGCCAAGGGAAAGATAGCACTAAGCGTTGTGGCTTATACTCTTCCATGACTAAGGGTCATGCAGCATGTATGATCAATCCTTTCACCCCCAAGGCACGGCCATAATGTCCTCCAGAGAACTTCCTGAGGAACACATTCCTTCTCTCTGATGGCTGAAACATGGATTGAATGTAGGAAGGACACGGACCTCTGTTAGCTGCAAATCAACTGTTATTAAGCCACTCTTGCATTGCTATAAAGAAATACCTGAGACTGGGTAATTTACAAGAAAACAGGTTTAATTAGCTCATAGTTCTACAGGCTGTTCAGGAAGCACGGTGCTGGTAGCTGCTTCTGGTGAGGCCTCAGGAAGCTTCGAATCATGGCAAAAGGCAAAGGGGAAGCAGGTGTCTCACACTGCAGAAGTGGGAGCAAGAGATGTGGGGAGAAGGTGCCACACACTTAAACAATCAGATCTCAAAAGAACTCACTCTCATGAGGACTATACCAAGGGGATGGTGCAGTCCTCATGATAAACCATTAATTAAATAAACTGTTCTAAACCCCTCACTAGAAATCCAACCCCATGATCCAATTGCCTTCCGCCAGGTCCCACTTCCAACACTGGGAATTACATTTCAACCTGAGATTTGGGTGGGGCAAATATCCAAACTGTAACATCTACCCCTGCACTAATGGGCCTGATGTAAAATAAGGTCAAGCTTAGGGCGTCAATGACCAACAGAGACAGCCAGAAAGAAGGCGGTTACAAGAGAAGGACGACTTCAGTAGGTGTGTAATGAAAACCAGATGCAGTCTACTCTTCTGTAAGACTTTCCATACAAATGACAGGTTTTTATTAAAATAAATTTTAAAATTATAATTGTTCCAAAGAAAACACAACAGGGCAGTTACTATAAAAATAAGAACAATCATGTGTGGAACCCCCCTGTGCGAAATGCCAAGGAAACAAAGATGAATAAGGGAAGATTCTTGCCCTACTAAAGTCTAACACAGTGCTCTGTGGGTCTTCCCATCTCTGCCTTTTAGATTTCAGGAAGAACAGGGTGGACCCCCCAGGAGTCACTGGAGCTGAGATTCCCAAGACCACACCTGAGTTGTACCAGCTGTTTAAGTAACCCTAGTCCTCCTACTGGAAGCACATATCAAATCACTGCGGACATCGCATCCCTCCCGGGAAGCCCTCCAGATCACCTTCTACCACCCTAAGTTGTGACACCAGGGTGCCCTCTCGCTTGGCGCCTGCCCGGAACCCAGCCCACTCCACTGGCTTTGGGCATCTGCACACCTGCAGGGCACCTCTAGCCTGCGCCCCTGTGGGACACCCTCTGCCCTGACTTCTTCCTCCTATGCCTCTTGTCATCAGAGAAGGAGAAAAAGGCTTGGCTGAAAGGAAGCTCTGAGAACAAGAGTTTGCCCAGTCCCTTCTGCCAGGCTGCCCGCTACCTCCTTGGCTGGAAGCAAACTGCACCTTTGTGCAGCCTTACTCACTCCTGCTCCACCTGAAGAACCCAGAACAACCTAGAGAAAGGGTTTTTCCTCACATCCTCCCTGCTTCTCAGGTCTTCCCACTCTCTGCAGTCCTGGCCTTAAAGATCAGCATCCCTGTGGCTGCAGGATGGGACAGCAACCTTCCAGATTTCAGCCTGGAAGTCATTTGGAAACCTCTTTTGCTCCCACACTAGTTATTCTATTCATCCATTTTTAGCTACTCAGGTATCCTCCAAATCTATCAATGTCTCGTTTTTCACTTGTGCCATCAGCCTCATCCACGGCCACACTGATTCAGTGGACTCTTGCAAGGCTGATCCTCAACGTCTCCTCTCAGCCCTTCTTTCCATCAGTCCACGCTGCATCTCCCATCACTGCCTGCTTCTCTCTCCAGACACCAGCCATGCTCATGCTGGCTTTCTTCTTTTTTTAATTTTACTTTAGGTTCTGAGACACATGTGCAGAATGTGCAGGTCTGCCACATAGGTATACATGTGCCATGGTGCTTCGCTGCACCTATCGACCCATCATCTAGGTTTTAAATCCCTCATGTATCAGGTATCTGTCCTAATGCTGTCCCTCCACTTGGCCCCCCAACTCCCAACAGGCCCTGGTGTGTGATGTTCCCCTCCCTGTGTCCATGTGTTCTTATCGTTCAATTCCCGCTTGTGAATGAGAACATGCAGTGTTTGGTTTTTTGTTCCTGTGCTGGTTTGCTGAGAATGATGGCTTTCAGCTTCATCCATATCCCTGCAAAGGACATGAACTCATTCTTTTTAATGGCGTCCTTTTCACTCCTTCCAAATACTATGCTGTCTCGGACCTTAGGACCTTTGCACATGCTACTTGCGCTGCCTGGAATCATCACTCTGCACCCTTCCCCACCATCACCGCCCAACAGACACTTCTTGGCTTAGTTAACCCCCAATCAACTTCCAGACACAACTCAAGCATCAGGTATTCAGGAAAGCCCTTCCCTGATTCCAAAGACCTTGTGGATTTATTTACGCTAAGCTTTCCCATTGCTTCTCTTTAAATATTTGTATGATTTTTATTAACATCCATTCCCCCCACCACGATCCTTGTAAGTTCTGTAAACAGAAACTGTATCTGTTTCATTTACCATTAAATTCCCAGTAATCAGCACACTGCCTGACTCTTGGTAGGCAAGCAATTAATATTTTCTAAATGAAAAAATAAATGATTGAAGATCACATGGTAATACAGACCTCAGGTTCTAGAGCCAAACTGTATGGAGCAAGAATCTTGGCTGTATCACCCACAAGATGAGTAACTTTGGATAAGATTCTTGACTTAAACTCTCTCCATATGTTTTTCAACAGAGGTGATGGAGATTCTCACTCATATTTATAAAGTTCAAATGAAATTTCTACGAAGTGTTCAGCGTAGAGCCTGACACATTAAAAAGATTTAGGCTGGGCACAGTGACTCATGCCTGTGATCCCAGCACTTTGGGAGGCCAAGGCTGGCAAATGACAAGGTCAAGAGATTGAGACCATCTTGGCCAGCATGGTGAAACCTCATCTCTACTAAAAATACAAAAATTGGCTGGGCATGGTGGTGCATGCCCATAGTCCCAGCTACTCAGGAGGCTGAGGCAGGAGAATCACTTGGACCCGAGAGGTGGAGGTTGCAGTGAGCCAAGATCATGCCACTGCACTCCAGACTGGCAACAGACCAAGACTCTGTCTCAAAAAAAAAAAAAAAAAAAGGTACAAACAAGAGAGTATATGCAATTATATGTCAACAACAAAATAACGGAGTTAAAGTACAGGAGGGGAGCTACCAGGCTTTCTAGTGATCAAAGACCCATGGCACTATCTCCACCAGGGAAAACAATTATTTCCACAGCTGTCTTTTCAAGGAATCTTTCTTTCCTCTCCTCTGTATCAGATACTAGGCAGAAGTAATAACTATGATATATATCTCAGTATAAATGAGTTTCAGAAGCAGAGTCCCAAGCTGGAGAATTGGTCTCAGGCCTAGAAAATCACGTGTAGCTGAAGCAGTATGCCATATGTTTCCATCAATGACGAGTTCTACTATGTTTTTCATTTAAATTATTATTCGTGTATTTGTACCTGTATAACAAAAAATTTTTATTCCACCTGGGGGTATAGTTTGGTGAGGTGATTTGCATTGACAAGAAAGAACATTGTAAATATTGGCTGTCCTAGAAAAGTCAGGAATTTGGGTTACCGTAATTTGGTTTGCAGGACAGACAGCATAAAATGACCAGGTGGGCTGACTGTTGCCTGCAATCCCAGCACTTTGTGGGGCCAAGCTGGGGAGAGTCGTTTGAGGCCAGAGGCTCAAGACCAGCCTGGGTAGCATAGTGAGACCTTGTCTCTACTAAAATTTTTTTTTT
>PVKP010038390.1:0-20920 GCA_004027715.1 Plecturocebus donacophilus
GGGCATCAAAAATTCGTCTGCAATTGCAGTGTCCACTCGCTCTCTGCGCTTTCACTGGGAGCTACAATCCTGAGCTGCTGCTACGCGGCCATCTTGGATCTCTCTCCGCCCGGTGATGAATTTTTTCTGTTTCTTAGTTTTCCTTTGGCGGACACCCCTTCCCCACAGAGCCGGACCTTCCCGGGTTCGCTGTGCTTGCTCTCAGTCCTCAGCGCTTCCAATTGCTGTTTTCCTTGTGAGGATGGGACCAGCCGAGCCGGTCTGTCCCGTATACTCCACACTGAGAAGCGCCGTGCTGGGGCACCGGCAAAACAGCCACGCCGGCCAAAAGAGTCGCGCTGGCGACCCATGTGGCTCCTCTGCCGGGAATCTCCCGGTCTGTGGGCAACAAAAATTCATTGGAAAGTGCGGCATCCACTTGTTCTCTGCGCTTTCACTGGGAGCTACATTCCTGAGCTATTGCTAATCAGCCGTCTTGAGTTGTTTTCTTCTCCAATTGAAACTTTTTAAGTGAACAAGTTGATTCTAAAGTTCCTATGGAAAAACAAATAAGAATAGCCAGGAAAATAATGAAGTGGAACTCTTCCTACCAGGTATTTAAACATAAAGCTACTAAACAGTATGATTCTAATACAGAAATAACAGACCAGAGACACTGAACTGAAATAAAACCAGATACATGAAGGAAATTGTATAATAATAATGATAGAATTTTAAATCAATTTGGAAAAGATAATGTTGGATTAACTGGGTGATCATCTGAAAAAAAATTAGAGCCACACATCACATCTTACACTGAAATAAACTACAAGTGGCACAAATATTTAAATGTAAAATATAAAATGAAACCATAAAAGCAGAAGAAATCACAGGAGAATTCTTTTTAACCCAGAGCAAAGAAGGCCCAAGTATGACACAAAAACCCAAAACCAAGAAGAAAAATCAGGCAAATTCTCTTATATAGAATTTAAGATTTTAATATTTTCAAGACAAGAATCATCACAAGCAAAGTCAAATCCACATGACAACTCTGGGAGAGGGGTAATGGTGAAGCACATGTAATTTATATCTCAAACAAAGGGCTAATTTTTCTAATATATAATGAATTCCTACAAATCAATAACAAAAACAATAGAGCAAAAGAAAAATAGGCAGCCCACAGATAAGCAAAACAATGAAAGATGAAAAGGTGCCCAATTGCAGATGAAATGAATGTTGCTAATCAGCTGACCTTAAAACTGGCAAGAGCCCAACGCAATCAGAAGTATCCTTAAAAGCGGCAGAAGGAGAAGAAGAGAGTGAGAGATACGGCAACGAAAGCAGAGAGATGCATTTATAATGAAAACAGTGCAGTTGAAAAACCACACTTGGATGCCATTTTTTATCTTTCAGACAGGAAAAGATTAAAAGTTTTGTTTTGGTTTGGTTTGTTTAGACGGAGTTTCACTCATGTTGTATGGCTCACGTTTGTAATCCCAACATTTTGGGAGGCAGAGGGAGGTGGATCACCTGAGGTCAGGAACTCGAGACCAGCCTGACCAACAGGGTGAAACCCCGTTTCTACTAGAAACACAAAAAAATTAGCCAGGCATGATGGTGGGCACCTGTAGTCCCAGCTAGTTGTTAGGCTGAGGCAGGAGAATCGCTTGAACCCAGGAGGCGGAGGTTGCAGTGAGATCAAAAGTTCTGAGACAGACTTTGCTGGTGAGGATGTAAGGGAAGAAGCACTGTCACACACTGCAGGTCACGATGTACTAGTACAGCCTCTGTGGATGCCAGCTTAGCAATTTCTAGTAAAAGTCACAAGTACCCTTTATGTATCAGTTCCAATTCAAGGAATTTATGCTGCAGGCATCCTTGTACATAGGAGAAATAATGCATGCATGTAAGCATTATTTATACGAAGAAAAATCAGATATGAACCAAATATCCATTAATAGGGTACTAGCTATAAATTCTGACAGTGGATTATTATGCAGCTATAAAAAAGAATAAGAAAGATTTTTATGAAGAGAAATCATTTCTTGCAAGTTTTAAGGGAAAAAAGATCATAATACACATGCATATATAGTAAAAAAATTAAACGTAAATATGAATGTGATCAAGTATAGCCATAGTTGTTTGCATGAACAGAACTGAAACACAAGAAACCAGTACTCTTGGTTGCCTTGGGGTAATAGAACTAGGTGTTGGGGACAGAGGTGTGACACAGTCTTTTCGATGTGTATTCTTTTGTGCCTTTCAAATTCTACAATCCTATTAATACCTTTTCTAAAAATAAATTTAAAACTGTGTCTAAAAGAGAATAGCTTTGGAATTTTACTATTTTTGAACTCTCTAAAGTCAGAGCATCTCCTCTCCCCATAGATCTCCTGAGTCTACTCTTTCATTCTCTCACAGTCAACCTTCTAGCAAGTTTTCAAGAACATTTAGTATGAAGAGGAAGCAGCCTGGCAGTGTCGCAGATCTTAGTCTCATTTCAAAATATAGGCATCTCCCCCTTATGTGGAGCAATTTCCCTTGGATCGTCACAGGAGGTGGATTTACTAAGAAAGACCTCTCACATGCACAAACTTTTTCTTGTAGTCAGATACTTCAGTAAATTTGCAAAAGTAAGGTATTTTAACCATGAGTTATTAACACTGATGTCTCTTTTAATCCCCCTTCATTCACTTCCCTTTATTGGAATGCAGTGAGTCTGCAAGCCTTTTAGGGATCCTACTAAGGGGGAGTTAAGCTGAGGATTCTCTTAATTTGGGTCTAGTAGACATACTCCTGTGTCCTTTTGCAGTATTTTCCATGCATAGTTAAATCGTGGTTGGGGTCACAGTGCTAAGAATGGCCTCCAGGAGAGCCCCTGTCAGGCCCCTGTGAAGATGCAGGGCAGGGGAGTCACACTGGCATCAGGGAGTGTGCTCTGGCACCGGCCTTGCAAACATGGGGATGGTGGAAGAGAAACAAGGTTCGAAATGTCTAAGACCAGAAGCTTGTCTAGGGAACATCCTTCCAATCCTAACACATGTGAAACTGTGAGCAGAGAATTCAGTTCTGTTAAAGAGAAATAAAAGCCCACAGTTGAGCTATACCCCAAGTCCAGTGGCCCATAACCATGCAACTAAAACATAAGTCATTCCAATTTCCTTGAAACCCTAATTCTAATCATAAACACAAAATGTAAGTTTGACATCCTTGTCAGTATATTTCAGTGAAATTAATCAGCTATGGACAAATCAGTTTAAACAGCTCTGTTTGCCCTAAACAAAGGTAATATATAACAACAATCACAACAAAAGGTCAAAATACATCCTCCCTTATGCTTTATAAACTGTATTGTAACTGTTGTAAGACAAGCTTTTTGTTTGTTTTTTGAGACGGAGTCTTGCTCTGTCGCCCAGGCTGTAATGCAGTGGCACAATCTCTGCTCACTGCAACTTCCACCTCTTGGGTTCAAGAGATTCTCCTGCCTCAGCCTCCCAAGTAGCTGAGATTACAGGCATGTGCCATCACACCTGGCTAATTTTTGTATATTTAGTAAAGCTGGGTTTCACCAGATTGGCCAGGCTGGTCTCAAACTCCTGACCTCAGGTGATCCACCCGCTTCGGCCTCCCAAAGTGCTGGGATTACAAGCATAAGCCACCGCACCTGGCCAAGGCAAGCTTCTTACAACTTGAAGTCTCCTGGATCAATATCTATACTTTTTGTATGACAATAAACTTTAAAATTTTTCCTAACTTGATCTGATTTTATTTTAGACAATTCTCCATGGATGCCAAGTCAAACTAGAAGTTCTCTCCTTAGGAATATACTCAGTAATAAAATATATACAAATATAAACATATCATGCATTATTTTTTTCCTATGGAAATTACATGGAATATAATGTATTAGAATTCCTTTGTCTGTAACACATAAACGTATAGCTAATAATACAAATAGTTTGTACTTCAGTAAATGAAATCACGTATTTTATACATCCTATCAATTAAAATTTTTTTGGTCAACCATGCTAGACAAATCTGAATTATCTTTTTAATCTCTCTACAGAAAAGGATATTATAAAATTATTGCTATAAAAAAATACGTGGTAGCTCACACCTGTAATCCCAGCACTTTTGGAGGCTGAGGCGGGCAGATCACCTGAGGTCAGGTGTTTGAGACAAGCCTGACCAACATGAAGAAACCCTATCTCTACTAAAAATACAAAATTAGCCAGGCATGGTGGCACATGCCTGTAATCCCAGATACTCAAGAGGCTGAGGCAGGAGAATCTCTTGAATCCAGGAAGTGGAGGTTGCGGTGAGCAAACCTCCATCTCAAGAGCAAACCTCCGTCTAAAAAAAAATGGATAACAGCTGGGCGTGGTGGCTCACACCTGTAATCCCAGCACTCTGGGAGGCTGAGGCAGGTGGATCGTTTGAGATCAGCCTGGACAACATAGCAAAACCCCATCTCTACTAAAACTACAAAAATAATTAGCCAGGTATGGTGGTACACACCTGTAGTCCCAGCTACTCAGGAGGCTGAGGCAGGAGAATCCCTTGAACCCAGGAGGCAGAGATTGCAGTGAGCCAAGATGGCAACATGGCATGTTAGCCTGGGCAACAGAGCAAGACTCCATCTAAAAAAAAGGAAAGAAAAGAAAAGAAAAATTTAAAACAGATAACAAGTATGCATCCAAAAAATTGAAGCTGTAGGTATTGAAGAAGTATGTCAGGTACTTAGCTTATTAAAATAGCAGTTTTTCCTGGATTTTGTATATTATGCTGCTTGTCCAATATTTCCAATCTGTAAGTTGTTGTGATTTCTTTTCTCATTCTAAGTATTTATTTTCCTACATAATTTGTTTCAGTATTTTCTATTCTTCTTTCTATAAAGTACACCTCAAATTATTTAAACTTCAAGCCCCACAAAACTTGAGCACATACCAGGTATTCACTATCAACTTAAAATTTGAACTTGTCAATCTCCCACGTGAAGATTAGAACTAGCAGAGCAGGGTGATTTTTATATTACACAGGGTTTTTTTTATACCAAAGACACTGACATCCAGATCAGCCCAGTAACCTGAGCCAATGAAAACTCTGGAAATAAAGTCCTGTCTCTAAATCCCCCATTAACTCCCCTTTAAACCTTTGTCTCTTTGGGGCATGGAAAACAAAAATAGGTTTTCCCGAAAAATCGTCCTAAGCCTCAGTCTGCTAATCCTCAAGTGCTGTCATTCTCCCAACATGCTCGAGGCCTCAGTGAACTTCTCATTTTACATCTTAAAAGTGGAGAATTAATTATAAGACTTCATTCACTCAGTAACAGAACTTCTGCTGAGTGGCACACTTTGCAGTCTCATTTGGAGGGCTTGAAATTAACCCAGCATATGCCAAACAGCTCCTGAATTCTCAGGCTGCACGGCTGCCGTGCTGCTTTGGGTTTTATTACATGGAAGGCTTTTCCACCTGCTATGTTGCAAAACCCAGTCTGTCCTAGCAGGGCTTTTTACCAGCTTGTTTTGTTTAGTTATTGAAAGTTTGGTTTTTAGCTGTAAGCTGAAATCTATATGAAAACCTCAACAGACAATAATAGTAGAGTTTGGCCGGGCTCGGTGGCTCATACCTGTAATCCCAGCACGTTGGGAGGCCCAGGTGGATGGATCACCTGAGGTCAGGAGTTTGAGACCAGCCTGACCCAATATGATGAAACTCCGTCTCTACTAAAAATACAAAAATTAGCCAGGTGTGGTGGCATGTGCCTGTAGTCCCAGCTTCTTGGGAGGCTGAGACAGGAGAATCCCTTGAACCCAGGAGGCAGAGGTTGTAGTGAGCCAAGATAGCATCACTGCACTCTAGCCTGGGAGACAGAGTGGGACTCTGTCTCAGAAAAAGAAAAAGTAAAAAATAACAGTAGAGATTTTGTTGTTCTTCTGCTCATTTGGAGAAAAAAAAGTTCCCCTTATATTCCTGGCAACTATGGGAATGCATGGTTCAACTGTCCCTTGCAGAGAAAACTTATTGCAGGAAATACAGCTGGCTGTCAGCTGCTGATCCTTTGGGATGCAAAGCTGCTCTCACAAGGCCATGCTCTCCCTGGGCTGCTCCTAGTCAATGACTGGTCACAGTGGGACTTTAGAGCCAGGACATTCCTGCCCAATGCAGGATCGTCTGATGAGCAGTCTTTGCTCTGGGGCTCCCCATTGCCTGGCCAAGAATTTCTCACAGCTGCAAACTCTCAATCTCTTCCTACTCAATCTTTTCTCCTTCCCTTTCTACTCTCCCAGGTGTCAGACCAATATTACAGTTTGACGACTCTCTGTACCTTCTCCTGCTCCTTCTTTCCTTTGGGGCATGGAAAACAAAAACAGATTTTCCCCAAAAATTGTCCTAAGCCCAGATACTTCCCCCAGTGAATCCCTTGCACATCTAACTTCATCTTAGCATATGCATCTCAGAGGACTCAAACTGATACACCACCTTAGAACCATTGAATCATGTGAGAAAAAGGGGAAAAAATTAATGCTATCATTTTTTGCAAAGAAAAAAGTAATTAATGGAGCATCTACTCTGTAAGGTATTGCTGGGTATTTTGTGTTGTTCAATTCATAAATGGGAGCATTCTTTCTTTTTTCTTTTTTTTTTTTGAGATAGGCTCTTGCTGTCACCCAGGCTGGAGTACAAGTGGCATGATCTCGTCTCACTGCAACCTCTGCCTCCTGGGTTCAAGCAATTCTCGTGTCTCAGCCACCCAAGTACCTGGGACTACAGATGTGCACTACCTCGCCCAGCTAATTTTTGTAATTTTAGTAGAGAGGGGGTTTCACCACTTTGGCCAGGCTGATCTGGAACTCCTGACCGCAAATGATCTTCCCACCTCAGCCTCCCAAAGTGCTGGGATGACAGGCATGAGCCACTGTGCCTGGCCAATGGGAGCATTCTTATCCCCAGGATTTTAAAAATACAGGTGAAATTCTGGTTGGCAAATTGACTGTGGATGCCCTCTGTGTTTACAGAGCTGCCAGCCTGACAGCTTTCTAGAGAAATTCTAGATTTGAAGTCAAGAGGCAGTTTATATACAGTTTTCCTCAGCTTAGGGGAAGAGCTAATAAATACGTTATTTTGCAGGTTACGTGGAAGGAAAACTATTACTTTTAGTGATCTTATATCCTTCCTTTGCCCTAGCCCCTCTCAGATGAAAAATCTGCCAGGTATTCTTTCCTCATTGACTGTCTACCACTCTGGTTCTGAGAATTCTCTGCCAAAGTCCAGACTGAGCCTGAATCTACATGGGGGAGTGTCGGAACGTCAGTCTTTGTAGCTTCAAATCTGACACAAAAGTTGGATCAAATTGTGGCTGTAGAATATCATGGAATGGTTAAAGCAAAGTTTGCAACAACATTTATGTTGAAACTCCCTAGCCTTTTTATTATAAAAAAGAATGTAAAATCAAAAAAGTAAACATATGGCTTAAAAGATTGGGTAGATATATTAACAATGATAGCACCAACTGCTGGAACATCTGCCGACATCTCATTGGTTTAACCCGACAGAAGCTTGTTTCTTGATTTTGTGCAGCCCCACGGTGTGGCAGCAGGGCAGATGGTGAGGTCCTGGGCCACATGCAGCACTCAGAAACCCAGATCCCACAGAAGCTCTGCCATCTTCAATACATAGTGTTTTCAAGATTGCCTTGGGTGTCAACATCCATGTTACATAGGAGGAGAAGGAGAGAAGAGCCTGCTTCTGCTTTGCTGCTCACATCACAGCCATTGACAGGAACGAGCCACACAGCCCTACTTAGGTGCAAGGACGACTGGGCAAGAATGCAGCATGATGTGTGGAGGACAGTGGCCATCTCTGCCACAGCAGGCATTGTCACCTAGGGTGGCCACGATCTTGATTTGCTTAGAATTCTCTATTTTGAGAACTGAAAGTCCCATGTCCTGGAAAGCTCCCTCAGTCCCAGGCAAACTGGGACAGTTGTTATCCTATTAGATGAAATGAATTAACAATTTAAAATCACAATTTTTGGACAAAATTGGTTTTACATGAAATCAAGCATTTTGCAGATGGCACAAAAATCTGACTGATTAGCAAATTTTAAGAATTCATGAAAACAGTGACCATCAGGTAAAAGAGTCACAATTGGCTGAAAGTAAATTGGAAATAAAATATTATAAAAACAATAACCCCCAAAGCTATTAAAAATCTTCCATATGTGAGTACATGTGGACACAGGAGTGGAACAACAGACAGCAACCAAGACTTACTTGAGGGTGGAGGTGAGAGGAGGGTAAGGATGGAAAAGCTGTTCATCGGGGCTGTGCTCACTGCCTGCGTAATGAAATCATTCAGCCATCAAACCTCAGTGATTCTCAATTTGCTCGTGTAACAAGCCTGCACATGTACCCCCTGAGCCTAAAATAAAAGATGGAAGAGAAAACATCTTAATATGCTAGAAAATGAGCAAAAATGCTTAATAACACACAAAAAAAAGTTGCTGAACTGCCCAGCTGGTAAAATAAAATCATCAATATCTGGGAAAAAAAAAAAGATACTATTCACTTTCACCAAATCAATGTGTTATTTTCTTTTCTTTTTTTCCAAGACAGAGTCTTGCTCTGTCACCCAGGCTGGAGTATAGTGGCATGATCTCAGCTCACTGCAACCTCTGCCTCCTGGGTTCAAGCAATTCTGCCTCAGCCTCCTGAGTAGCTGGGATTACAGGCACACACCGCCACGCCCAGCTAATTTTTGTGTTTTTAGTAGACATGGGGTTTCACCATGTTGGTCAGGCTGATCTCAAACTCTTGACCTCGTGATCTGCCCCTCAGCCTCCCAAAGTGCTGGGATTACAGGCGTGAGCCACCACACCCGGCCCAATGTGTTATTTTTACTGACGTGTTTCAGCCAGTGTTTCCACGCATTTGTTTGATGCCACCTCACCTGGGCCTGCTCTGTGTAGGGTGGGTCCTGATTCTCTGAGGAGCCCTCCCAAACCAATCCACCCCAGGGAGTCCCTGCCTTACCTCCTTCCCAGCTCCTTTTTGTTTTAACATCTGTAGTCAGCTTTGCCTCTCGAGGTCTCATTCTCCTCGCCTGCATTATCATTTCTCTCAAGCACAAAGGCAAAGTGTTTCCTTGGGGTGTACGCTCCTCTCTGATCCTCCAAAATGTCTCATTTCAAAAAGCAACACAAAGCAAAGAAAGTCTGAGAAGATCTAGTTCCCACATTCTCCCCAGAAGGAAGAGATGCTTCATTGAATTTCCTGCTTCCCCCAAAACCCCCTATACACACACACACATCAGAATTAATCTCCCCTTCCCATATACTTATACTTCCGTTGGGCTTCTTCTGTGAGTGCCTTTCATGGGCTGCTGGGAACATGTGACTTCCCTTTGTTACTCCTGAACTCCTTAAGGAATTCCACGTTGCACCTTGCTCCTCTCAGGAGCTCAAAACGCATTGCATTGCATTGAAGTTTGACTTGAAAATGTTAGATGAGAAACGGGTCCACAAACTCTAGTCTCATGATAAAATAAAATTCTCTAGGGAGGCTGGAATAGCTATAGCATTAGCATTTAAACAATTTGGCAATTTCTAGTGAGAAATCTGAGCTCTAGAAGGCCACATGGACAAATCCATAAATTCTGGCTCTCGGCTTCAGCTGTTGAGAAACGTAAAATTTTCATTCTTGTTCGTGGCCTTTCAGTTTTCAGAGCACTGACTCCAGCTAAATTTCCCTGGCACTGGGGTTTATTTGCTTAGGTCATTGCTGATTTAAAGCAAGTGAGTGGGGCTGAACCAGCTTTTGCTTTTCACAGCTGTGAATCACAGCTGTGAATCCCCAGAGTGCTGAAATAACAGTACGGTGTGCTAATCCAATCTGTGCTTTTCCTGGGGGTTGTCATTACTGCAAAATGAGGTGAGCTGGGTGGATGAAAAGCTCCAAGGTGGCTACAACACTGTGCAGTTAGGAGAGATGCAAAACCGTGTCTGGGGCTTAATGAAGGGTTGTGATAGAGGAGGAAGAGCCAAGGACCCAGGGCTATTCTACTATAGCCACTGTATGGACTATACATATACATACACATATACACACTATAACCTCCATACATACTAATGTACCTGCTATATACAGTGTTACGTGTATATATCAATAATTACTTGGCTAACACTATAGCTACTCCCTGCTATACTGTCAATCTGTCAGCATTCAGCTCCCCTACTCCCACTACACTGGCCTCTTTCAGTATCTTGAGTGTATCATGCTGGCTCCCAGGTCAAATTGTATGGACAGGCCCCTTTCTTAAAGCCCACTAGTCATGATGGGAGGCAAGCCCCTCTTACAATACCAAATTCCACAGCAATCACTGGAGTGGTATATCCATTACAAGCCCTTTTTGGTGTATCAGTGAATCTCACTGTTGTAGACTGAATTGTGTCCCTCCAAAATTCAAATGCCGAAGTCCTCACCCTCAGCACCTTAGAGTATAACTGTATTCGGAGAGACAGCCTTTAAAGAGGTGATGAAGCGAAAATGAGGTCATTAGGGTGATCACTAATCCAACATGACAAGTATCCTTATAAGAAGAGATTAGGACAAGAGACAAGTATAGGGGAAAGACCATGTGAGGACCCATTGGGAAGGCAGTCATCTAAAAGCCAGGGAGGGGTCCTCAGAAGAAACCAACCCTGCTGACACCTTGATCTTGGACTTCTAGCCTCCAGAACTGTGAGAAGTTAAATTTCTGTTATTTAAACCACTCCATCTGCGGTACTCTGCCATGGCAGCTTCAGCAGACTAAGACACTAATACAGCAAGGAGCAGAATCCTCTCAAGACCTCTACTTGCACAGAACATTCCATGGCCCCAACTTCCTACACTTGGCTCCACTGGGCTGAGGGGCACTCTGCTGTTCTACCTTGGACCAGCTAATCTGCCCAGG
The DNA here is from genome assembly GCA_004027715.1 of Plecturocebus donacophilus. Taxonomy (NCBI): domain Eukaryota; kingdom Metazoa; phylum Chordata; class Mammalia; order Primates; family Pitheciidae; genus Plecturocebus; species Plecturocebus donacophilus. Next base: position 10,936 of record PVKP010038390.1, read on the forward strand.
CAGATAATCCAGAGTGGTTAATCTCCGGTACCTGGCAGCCCACTTCTGTACAGTGACCAAATATTAAGAGGTAGGGGTTAATTGAGGCTCCCTTAATCCATGCTGACTGCCTGTCTCTGTGTCTACAGGGTACAAAAGGTTAAAAAGCATTAAGAATCTTAACCATGAACTTGAGGTTCCAGGGTTACAGACTTGATGCCCAATCCTATCCTCAAACATAATACTTGCTTTCATCCCTGGAGCCAACTCGTGGATCTGAAGTTTCTCAGAAAGAAAAGCTTGTCATAAGACTGGTCAGCTCTCTGGTATCAAGGCCTTTTATGGAGATCAATCAACAATTATTTATCAGTCACCCCTGGCACTGTGGGAATTTCAAGGAAATATTATACTTGGCTCCCGTCCTCAACATGGTGACTATATAGTTGGGATTGATGTGGTTTAAGATCTTCAAAAGTTAAACAAAAATAAAGGAGCTGAGTAACTAAGCAAAGATCAGAACTGATGCCTGATTCTGTCTCTGATTAGCTGTGTGATCTAAATTCTTCAACCTCTGGGTCTCAGGGGCCTCCTTGGCCCAATGAATATAAGAGAACCGTCCTCACAGGGTTATTGTGAGAATGAAACAAAACAACATAAGAAGTACCCAGGGCAGAAACGGTGACTCACACCTGTAATCCCAGTGCTTTGGGAAGCCGAACTGGAGCATCATTTGAGGCCAGGAGTTCATGACCAGCCTGGGCATCATAGCAAGACTCCATATCTACAAATTAATGTTTAAATATAGCATGTCATGGTGCTAAGTCCGTGTAGTCTCAGCTACTCAGGAGGCCCAAGGGGAAGGATTCCTTGAGCCCAAGAGTTGAAGGTTACGGTGAGCTATGACTGCACTACTGCATTCCAACCTGGGTGACAGATTGACACCCTGTCTCTGAAAATAAGAAAGTGTCCAACTAAGTGCCTGGCACCTAGTAAGTGCTTCATTTGAAGAAAAAAAAAAAAAAAAGAAGATCAGCAAGTGTAGGCCACGTATGCAACAGCAGTGAATGGGAGATGGTCACAGGACCTTGTTCCTAGTATTGGCCCAGTATTTACTGAGCACTTAGTATGTGCCAGAACCTAGCTCTGTGTTGGGAACACAAGAAAGACCTGGTCACAGGCTGTTCCCAGTCCAGTGGAAGCAGGCAGGTAAACAAGCAATAAGAGACCAGTGCTGAGTTTATCTTGGGGTTTATCTAATTCTGACGCATCAGACCATTCACTGAAGAGGCTAAAATGAGCCCACGAACCCAGGGATCATTTTGACACATACAAGCAGAAGGGTTTATTGAGGTTCCCACCTCACTTTGCAATTCGGTGTTTTGCCTATAATGGCACCTTGAGGGCCTAATCTGGGCAAGGGCAAGACCTGAAGTCAGGTGGGGATGACATTATAGTTTTCTGTGGTCCATCTGGATTGAGGCTGAATCCCAAGTAGACCCAAGGGATTTCTGGAGTCATAGTCTAGCTCCTTGACAAAGGCTGGTGTACTATTTGGTGTCATCCAAACAGAACCAATAGGAGGCACACACACACACACACACACACACACACACACACACACACACACACACACACACATTGAGAGAGAGAGATTTATGATAAGCTACTGGCTCACACAATTGTAGAGGCTAAGTCACAAGATCCACTGTCTGCAAGCTGGGGGCTCAGGAAAGCCAATGGTGTCGTTTGAAAGTCTGAGAGTGGGAGAACTCATGGAACAGATTTTGGTCCAAGTCTGAAGACCTGAGAAACAGGTGCATCACGGCTAGAGATCAGTATCCTAGCCCAAGCAGTCAGATAAAGAGCAACTTCAACCTTCCTCCGTCTTCTTATGATCAGGCTCATGATGCTGAATCAGAATGGATGGTACACACCCACATTGGGGAGGGCCACCTGCTTTATGCAGTCCAGCAGTTCCAATGCTCATCCCTCCTGGAGATACCGCACAGACACACCCAGAAAGAATGTTGAACCACGTATCTGGACAACTCATGGCCCACACAAGTTGACACACAAAATTAACCATCACAGCTAGGTAAACTGTCATCACTTAGACCAAGCACAGCCAGAATCCAGGGATAGTCACTGGTCTCAGAGTGGGGCCTGTACCTGAGATGGAAGCATCGGAAACCCTAGGAACAAGAAGCGTGAAACAGGAGGAGGGGAGGCATTAAAGACAGTGGTAGCTACTGCTTAGTGGAGAATTTATTCTATGCCAAGTGCTTTCCAGGTGTCGTCTCCCCTGAGCCTCACAGCAACTTCAAGGGGTAAATCTTTATTATCCCTGTTTTATAGATGAGGAATCAGAGGCTTGGAGAAGTTAGGAAGCAACCCAAGATCTCATAGCTAGAGAGATCAGCAACCCAGCCCAGGTCTGACTCTGAAGTTCACGGCTTTAACCTCTTCACCCCACTGTCTACAGGCGAAGCCCCTGGCATTCAGCAAACAAGGGCTCAGTCTTGCCATTGTTAACCTCTCTCAGGTTAACAAGACTGACTCCATGCCTCACCCACTGTGGGAGATAGACTCTTGCTGTACTTACTGATCTGGTCAGCATTGGCTTCTGAGCCAGGGGAGGCAGAGTTCAACAGGTGCCTGGCTTCAGTCGCTTCTGCTGAAGAGGGCTTGGGGAGACAGTGGTTAAGACCTAATAGCAATAACAAGTGAGAAGTGAAAAATTCAGGGCCTATATTCCCTCCATCCAGATCTATAAAATAAACATTTAGATGGCAAACTGTGTTTTCTACTTCCTACCTGGATGCTTTGATAAACAAATTCTAAATTATCTTCTTTTTCTCATGTTTAGGAATTTTCCAGTGCTTCACAGTCATTCTGATCATCCTGCATGTCATCCATCCATGTAGATTCATGAGGAGTTTTAGCTGGAAGAAGCAAACCAGAAAATGCATCTTGCATTGCCAGTCACTAGAAATGTTTATTTCATAAGGAGAAGTGTTGTGATGTTTATGCCTATGAACTAGTTGAAGTGGGTCTCCGGCCAGGGGACAGCCAACAATGACCAACACCGTAGACGTGAGGACGTCCCATATCCAGACACCAGATCTAGCCCCTATCTTTGGTACCAGAGGGAGAGACCTAGGCATTTTTAGGGCTTCTCCAAGCCCCAGCAAGAAGGAAATCAAGGCTTAGTCCATGCTGGGGTTTCAGGCACAGGGGCAGGGCATGGGTATAGGTAGAGCCAGCCCATAGCAGTACTAGAGTCAATCAACAGCCAATGCAGGGCAGCATGGCAGGACTCAACACCCAGTTCCGGAGACAAGACAGCAGATCTCCAGCAGAGTCTGGACAGCATAGAGTAAGCCATGTGCCTGGAACAATGGCCAGAGGAGACAGGGGCATGGGCCAGGCTTTTTACAGCAACACCCTCACTGCCTGCAGGAGGCCCCAGGCTGGACAGTGGTCTGTGAGGAATATCCCCTTGTTTACACACATTCCAAAGCAGCTCCCTGGCTCTCCCAGCAGGGCCGGACATCTCCAAACAGGGTGATAACTCATTGAATTCATTTTCTAGGGCCGCCATAGCACAGTCCCACACACTGGGTGGCTTAGAGCAACAGAAAGCTACTGCCTCATGGTTCTGGAGGCCAGAAGTCCAAGATCAAAGCGTGGATGGGCTTCAATCCTCCTGAGGCTGTAAAGTCTGTTCCTTGCCTCTCTCCTAACTGCGGCTGCTTTGCGGCAATCATTGGTGTTCCTTGGCTGACAGAGACATTGATCGACCCCTACCTTCATCTTTACGTGGCCTTCCCCTGTGTGTGCTGTCCCTGAGTTTCCCTTTCTTTTTTTTTTTGAGATGGAGTCTCACTCTGTTGCCAGGCTGGAGTACAGTGGTGCAGTCTCAGCTCACTGCAACCTCCCTCTCCCAGTTCATGCGATTCTCGTGCCTCAGCCTCCTGAGTAGCTGGGACTACAGGCACACACCACCACAGCCGGCTAATTTTTATATTTTTAGTAGAGACGGGATTTCACTATGTTGGCCAGGATGGTCTCAATCTCTTGATCTTGTGATCTGCCCACCTTGACCTCCCAAAGTGCTGGGATTACAGGCATGAGCCACCGTGCCGGCCAAATTTCCCCTTCTTATAAGGACACCAGTCATATTGGATTAGGGCCAGCCCCAGTGACCTCATCTTAACTTGGCCACATCTGCAAAGACACTGTTTCCAAATAAGAGCACATGCGGAGGTGCTAGGGGTTAGGACCTCAACATGGCTTTTTTGGGGGGCTGCGATACAGTTTAACCCATAGCACCCCTCTTTACCATGCCTTTGAGCAATTGATGTTCCTCAAACTCAGCTCCCATTAGGTATTAAAAAATACCAATATCTCGACCCCATGCTCAGGGATTCTGACTCAGTTGAGCTGGGATGGGGTCCAAGTATCAGTAGTTTCTAAAAGTTCCTCCAGGGGACCCAAAAGTGTGACAGATTTGGGCACCTCCATCCTGGGGGTGAAACAAGGTGAGCAGCCAGAGACGGAAAGGCAGTCACCAGCGGGAGAACTGAGCCCATGCTGGCAGGAGCTTACAGCCTTGGGGAGAGCACTTGGATTAAAATCATCAGCTCTTTGGAGCAATATTAAATGATGGCTCTCAGTGTCTTGGGATGAGGGAGTCCAGGGCTTCTGGGCTTTTCAACGACTAAATAAAAAAGGCATAACTAATCTTTCTCTCCACAAAGATTCGCTTGCCTGGGCCAACCCTGAGGAGAGTCCTGATGGTTTTTAGAGCATACAGTTGCCTGCCAAGCCAAAAAGCCAAGGGTTTTAAGTCAAGCTAATATTCCAGAGAAGATTGAAGCTGGCTAACCTTGCTGCAAGGTAAAACAGGAGATCACAGCCATATGTCATTCAAGCAAGAGAAAAAGCAATGAAAATCTACACTCATGTGGCAAACTCCTTCAACAGTCAGAGGCCTGATTGTGTGCCAGTCAAAATAATTTTGCTCTATTTTTAAACACTGTTGAAATGAAAACTGAATTAATCGGGACTCAAATTTGAAGGGAGAAAAAGGCACCAAAATCCATAATGAACTGACAAGCTAATTAATGTATCTGAATAAAGGAAGGAAACCATAGAAACAGATTGGAAATCATGTGGATTTCATTCATATGAGGAAGAAAGCAATTGAAATATTCTTGTGCAAATTAATTAAATTTATAATACACCCAGAATGCAAGTTGTTCTAGCTCCCTGATGAGTCCTGTGGGAGAGGCTTAACACTGCCTCCTGACCAATAAGAATGTCTAAAATGCATTCTGACAACATTTTAGAAGAAAGAAAAGACGCACATGCAATTGGATCATTGTCATTGAGCCTCCTTGTGCCTGAGCTTACAAGACCCTCAAATTCACGTCCCAGTGCAGTCTAGTCACACTGACTGAGGGGTGGGCCCTGCAGAGAGGATCAGGCCCACTCTGGCCTTTTCTTCCTCCCTATGCCCTCCATCCCAAACTCCAGCCTGGGCAGGCTCATATTATATCCTGGGAATAACCAGGCCCTAGGGATGCTAAAGCCAGGATGTCTAGCCCATGTCAGAGCAGGTGGGTGGCAGAAGACTTTAGCTCCCCTTCCATCATACCCTAGAAGCAGCTTCCAGCCTGGCCCATGCTGAAAGCCATACCCGTGTCCAAGCCAAAGTGAGCAGGTGGTCTTAGAAGAATCACAACTTTTATGAGATCTGGAATGTAGATGTAATTTGGCTGAATCAACTTTTAGACAAGATTGTTCTAGAAGTATCTGAAATTAGCTTTAAAATATATATTATTTTTGCTTAACAAATTCACCTTGGCTGGTAAGTATTAGTTAATATTATTTTGGTTACAAATAGCAAAAACTCACTTAATGACAGTAAAAAAGAATTTTTTGGAAGGAGAATCTCAGAGAATTCAAAGGGGAGTTGAATAACTGGGGTTCAGAAAGGAATCCATGACAGCTTGAGGCCCATAGTAGGAGACTCAGGTGCTCTGCCCACTCCCAGCCTTTGAGTTTCTTAGTTCTAAGCTGAGAAAAGCCTATAAGGCAATGCGGGCTAGGTGTTCTCTCTTGGACAATTATCTAGGCCAGGGTCGCCGGGTAAAAAGTACAAACCTGGCTACCAGGGCCTGCCCTGTGGATCTGGGCAGGCAATGGAAGCCATTATATTAAATTTTGCAGCTACCTCAACTGCTATCTACCAGCCAGTAGGGGCGGGGAAAAAGCTGAGTGTGCCATATGCATGTATGCCCTTGGTCATGCCTGAGTTCTTCTCTGCCCTGGTGTGTGCTCTCGTCTCCCCACCCCCTGCCAATCCTTCACAGCAACTCCTGGGTGAAACCTGGCCCTGTCCCTCCAAGTCAGAAGCAAGCGATTCTCCTTGAGGCTCCCGCAGGCCTTGCTTCTGACCCTCCTGAGGACTAAGGACAGCCCTGTCTCAGCCTCCTACTGGTCTCCTGCAGGTCTGTCCCTTCAGATTGATCCCGACCTGGTCTCCCCACGTGTTCCATCCCACATGCAGCTCTGACAAGCCACTCTAGGGATCAGACACTTCAGGGATGGGATGCACTTTCCCTGTAAGGAAATGAGAACCCCTCTCCAGCCAAGCCCAAGTCTCATCTAATATTCCCCTCCCCTCCCCTCCTGGAAACCTTTTCTGCTCGGCACTCACCCTGCTGACATTAGGCACCCCTGCTCTGGGGACCCAGGCATGGCTCCACCAGTACACTCACCACATGATAGAAATCCAGTCTCCCTTCCCCTCAGACTCCACACTACATAGGATAGCTTGATTTTTCAAAATCTCTTGCACCTGGCCTAATGCCTTCGCCAAAATCTATGCTGAAAAGGTAATAATTTTGGATGGATGAATGAATGAATAGATGCATGAGTGGATTAATATTTTTTGTTATAGTTAACTGATTTCAGGTCTCTCTTCTCCACAAAAATGATAGATTTTCAAGATCAGACATGGTGTCCGAGTCAAATTCATTTTCAGCTTACACATACTAAGGAGTTCAGCAGTGCCTGTTCCTGTCCTCTTTCCACACGACTCCCTTTGCTGTGCCCTTTGGCCCCGGAGCACTCCATAAATATTAGATGAAACGATCGTCCTCTGAGATTCTGTGACTGGTGCAGATGTGGACTGTGTCCTTGAGGCCTAGGTCTGGGCTAGGAGGCCTTGTCTAATGCCAGATAGAAACAGCCTACGTGCTAGTATTAAAACTCCACAGCCATTCAGCTGGAGATTTTCCCTTAAGTCACAGTCATAGGTTAAGGAAATTGTTGATCATAGCTTACCCAGGGAGGTGTTCAAATGTTCCCTCCCTTACCCCATACAGGGCAAGACCTGAGACTCAGGAGCCAGGGAACCAGGCCGGAGTCTCACCTGCCGCAGGACCTTGTGCACACCTCTAGTTGCTGTTCTCACCACACCTGTCCTTTCCCTGCCATAACAGGAATTACCTTCCTCTCCACACTATGATTCATGCACTGACTGTACGCCCACAGGACGGTGACTCCCTGTGAGGACAGGGACTATGCGTATCCTCTTCCCTGCCAACTCTCAGCATCTAGCACCATGCCTGGCACATGAAGATGCTCAGTAAATATTTGTTTAATGAGCGAAAAAGAAGGAAGGAAAGATGGAAAGGTACAATGTGGGCAGAGGATGGACAGACGAACGGTGAGAGAGAGAGGCAGAGAGAAGGCAGGCAAGAAGGAAGGAAGGAAATTTTTCTTACCTCGGTTTCCTCATCTGTGAGAATGATCCAACAATTCTCTCTCCCAGGATTGCTGGGATAATTGAATACGTTGACTATTTTCTTCTTCTTCTGTCTTCCTGTAGCCTTTGTATGCACTATAATTACAAAACTTAACACAGATATTTGCTTGCACGTCTGTCTCCCTGTTAAACTGTGAGCTTCTTCAGGGCAGGGGCTGTTTCTTCTTTCACCCAGGTAAGCACTGCACCAGCTGCTGGCACCCAGCACACAGCAAGCTCTCAGCCCCACCTGTATGCCTCCTGCCCTCTCAGGAGTACTGAGGCCTGCCATGCACTCACCACAGGGGGCCTGGCTGAGGCAGCCAACCCAGATGTCCACCCAGCACCCACCCTCCCGCCATGCCTCCACCAGCCCAGCTCCGTAGCCTCAGCTACCTCCCTTAATGAGTAGAGATGAACTGATTACTCTGATGGGGCCTGCAGAAGGGAGTGCAACAGGAGAAGTGAATTCGAGACCAGTGGGGAATCAGAACAATGTTACTGTTATGGTAAAAACAAAGTGCTAGGACTCAAGGGCCCACCTGCTATTTTGCATAAATTTGCATCCCAGACTCAGCCAATTCTTCTCAAGCTTATTGTGTGGTCAAAGCTCCCCTCGTTGGTGGGTGTGGCCAGCCTCACCCTCACCCAGGGATTTTAGACCAGAAGGCCCTGCTGCTACCTCCAGAGCCTGGCTTGCTCAGCCCTGACCCCAAGTGCTGTGGCCGTGGCCATTCCTAGCGGGTGGAGGACTTCCTAGAACCAGCCCTGGGTTATGTTTCTCTAGGAGACTAACCTTCCTATTGATAGCAGGTTTTGCCCTTGTTCAAACAAGTTTGCATTCCCAGCTTTTACAATAAGTAACAGCAGGATCAATTGGTCCCCCAGGCTTCAGGGGAATGGAGAAGGATCTGGAAGTTTCAGATACATGTATCATCCCATGCTATGATGGTTAATTTTTATGTGCCAACTTTGCTGGACCATAAGGTGCCCAGAGAGTTGGTCAGACATTTATTCTGGGTGTGTCTGTGAAGGTATTTCTGGATGAGATGAACATTTGAATTGGTCGATTATGGAAAGAAAGCAGATTGCCCTCTTGAATGTGGATGGCCCTCATCTCCTTTCAAAATACTGAATAGAATAAAAGGTTGAGGAGAGAGATCCAAGATGGCCGATTAGCAACAGCTCAGGATTGTAGCTCCCAGGGAAAGCGCAGAGAGCAAGTGGACGCTGCAATTGCAGAAGAATTTTTGTTGCCCACAAACTGGGAGATTCCTGGCGGAAAAGCCACACGGGTCGCCAGAGTGACTCTTTGGCCTGTGCGGCTGTTTTGCTGGCGCCCTGTCGTGGCACTTCTCAGTGCAGAGTGTACGGGACTGGGTGCCCTTTTAGTTGGGCTCGGCTGGTCCCGTTCCCACAAGGAGAACAGCAATTGAAAGTGCTGAGGACTGAGAGTTTCACAGCAAGCACAACAGAACCCAGGAAGACCTAGCTCTGTGGGGAAGGGGTGTCCACTGAAGGAAAACAAGAAACAGAGAAAACTTCATCACCAACAAGCCGGACGTCCACTCAGAGACCTAATCTGAAAGTCGGCAAGTACAAAGACGACAGGTGGATAAATCCACAAAAATGGGAAGAAACCAGTGCAAAAAGGCTGAGAACACCCTAAATCAGAATACCTCTCCTCCTACAGGGAATTGCACCTCCTCATTAGCAAGGGAACAAGACCTCATGGATATGAGTGTGGTAATCTGTCAGAATCAGGCTTCAGAAGGTGGATAATAAGAAACTTCTGTGAGCTAAAAGAACATGTTCTAACCCAATGCAAAGAAACTAAGAACCTTGAAAGAAGATTTAACGAAATGCTAACAAGAATGAACAACTTAGGAATATAAGTGAATTGATGGAGCTGAAAAACACAACACGAGAACTTCGCGAAGCATGCACAAGTTTCAACAGCCGAATTGACCAAGCAGAAGAAAGGATAACAAAGGTCGAAGATCAACTCAATGAAATAAAACAAGAAGGCAAGATTAGAGAAAAAAGGGTAAAAAGGAATGAACAAAGTCTCCAAGAAATATGGGACTATGTGAAAAGACCTAATCTATGTTTGATAGGTGTACCTGAATGTGACGAAGAGAATGAATCCAAGCTGGAAAATACTCTTCAGGATATTATCCAGGAAAACTT